>VMDR010022963.1:0-15906 GCA_007922815.1 Macrotus californicus | reverse complement strand
TCCCTCCTCGAACTATTGTTGAGCGTTTGAATAGCACAGGATGAGGTAATTTGGCCTCCAGTTGACCTTGGGGGCTTGTTTCCTTTCTAGGTCTGCCTAAGCCTTTCCTCATTAGCCTGCTTCAAATATTATTGCACATCGTTATTTTCACGACGCCATGTCAAAATCTCAGTTTATTAAGTAATTTAAGAAACTCAAGTTTTAGTCCATGAAAATGTCTTTCGATTTTGAATATCTTTGCAAATCTTAAGATTTATCTTTATAACTGGTTACAACAAATCACCTAAGTACTGGGTTAGCCGAAAAGATTGTTTGGTTTTTTTCCACACAATATGGCTCTAGTAGCTCTTTGTCGTCTTTAACTTCATTCAAAACAATTGTGTTAGATTGTATTGTGACAGCTGTCATATCAGCATGCATTTAAAAGGAAACATCCAAATTGGTGAATTTTTGGGTAGCCATTTTAATATTGAAGATGAAAGGAAATGTGCAACATTTTCTGCATATTATGCTTTATTATTTCCAGAAAGGTAAAAATGCAACTGAGACTCAGAAAAAGATTTGTGCGGTGTATGAGGAAGGTGCTGTTACTGAACATGTCAAAAGTGGTTTGCGCAGTTTCGTGTTGGAGCCTTCTGCTAGATGATGCTCCACGGTCGGGTAGACCAGTTGAAGTTGATAGCAATCAAATTGAGACATTAATTGAGGACAATCAATGTTATACCATGTGGGAGACAGGTGACGTACTCAAAATATCCAAATCAGTAAAGTTATTCATGAAAATGAATAATATGTCTTTTATTTTATGGAAAAAAGCTAAATGGACTTTTTGGCCAACCCAATAAATAGCAAATATAAAATGCTGTCATTTGGATATGAGGACACACCAGCTCAAATGCATCCAGTTATGCCTATTACCACATAGAAGTTAAATGCTATCCCTTCAAATGATCAATTGATAATAACCTGGTTATAAATATCAGAGCAAAAATTCAGATCCTGGAATTAGTGGCTGTTTGTGGGTATTAGGTAAGAATCCAGTTTGATCCAGAATATACCCTAATTATGTTTTCAAGAATATCAAACATATGAAAATAAAGAATTAAGATCATTGCCAGGTACTTGTGGATAACCACCCCGACCCTGTGTAAGTGAGAATTTCCCGGTCTGAGCATCACTGTGCACTGCGTTCTACTTTTCGTCATGGGGTACCAAAGCGATCAGGATTGAGGGCAGGGAGGCGAGAACTGCTGGAGTAGAGAGAAAACAGACCTCATCAAGCTCTGACAGTGTTTCTGTCTGTTGCTGGCAAGGAAATTAGTCTTGAGAATGGGGTACTGTGGTCTGTGTGTGTTCATACCTTCCCAACCCCCAGGCCAAGGAGGTATTTCTCCCTTCTGCAATTAGGCTCAGGGTAAATTCTTTCTGGGGATTTTTAGACCTTGCTAGATTGATGCCAACCTTCCAAGTTACCACTGTGCTAGTTCACACTGTGCCTTGAGGCCTTTCTTTTTCTGTTCCAAGATACATTTGGTCCCGTGAAAAATCAGAAGGAAAGCCACAGTGGAGGTTGTGGGGTACGTAATGACCTCACAAATGAACTACTCTGCTGTGTAACGCACAGCTGGCATGTGTGGCAGAAACGGGTTTGTTTCTAGACCTTTCCTTAGGATTCAATATGAGTACAACTCATTGAAAGAAAAGGGTCCCCTTAAAATATTACTTGTTTCAAATTAACTGATAGTTGGAAAAAAGACACAAAAGGTTAATGTTTCCCTTTTCTCACCTGCCTCTTTCCTTCCCTTCCTTCCTCCCTACCTCCCCTTTTCTGATCCTGCTTCTCCTCCTCTCCTTCCATCTCCTTTTTGTGCCGAAAGATATCCTTTAGGTAGCTTCTTTGACTCAGAAGTGTAAAACAGCCACATTCCCGAGTTGATGAAGCTCATTAGGGTCAGAGCTGTTACTAGACAAGGATCTCTAAGACTCCCAGGACTGTGCTCTCTAGACATCTGCTGAGGAGTACACATCACTACTATATTAAGAAAGAAACACTCAGCATTATGTAATTCCAGTTAATAAAAATAGAAGGAATGAAGGAAAGAAAAAAACTATCATTAGGCAAATACCATAATAATAACTTTTGCAGGCAAGATCCGTTGATGAATAAAATTAGTGGGTGAAAGTTGAAGTAGAAACAGGATTATTAGCAAAATCTCAGTGTCTGCCCCAAGGCATTTCTTAATTCTGAAGGAAAAACAGTGACTTGCAATGGAGAGGCCCAGCTGATGCCACAGTAACCAGGAGGCCAAAGTTAATCTCCAAAGTTACAGCATTGAGACCTATCAATATTGCATAACTCTTGGTAATGATGCACCCAGAAGGACGTAGCTGTTTAATCATGAGAAAACGTCAGATAAATCCAGACTGAGGGATAGTCTGCAATATAACTGTCCCATATTAAAGTATCAAGGTCATGAAAGACAAGGGAAGAATGAGGAATAGATTGGAGGAGATTTGAGGAGACATCCAAATACAATGTGGTATCCTGGACTGATCCAGGGACAGCAACACACACACACACACACACACACAAAACAAAAAACCAAACAAAAAATCCTAGAGAAATTCAAATAAGATCTGTAGTTCAGTCAAGAGCATTGTGCCATATTGACTTCCTGGTTTGGAGAAGGGTACTGTGGTTATAGTTATACAACATGTTCACATTGGAAGAAGCTGAGTGAAGAGGGTATATTTGGAACAGGAAACTCTGTGAACTATTTTTGCAACTTTCTGGCAAGTCTAAAATTATTTCAAAATAAGAAGTTGAAGTTAAAAAGCCCCAAAAAACTCAGGACGGAGACTCTCTCCTCTTGACAAGGGAAGAAAAGCTTGAAACTTTTAGGACCAGCTTTGGAGGGTCAGGCAAGTGCATGGGATTAAAGACCTTCGGGAACATTTCTGTACTGGAGTTTGGGCGAGGAGTTCTATTGATTTTATTTTGTCCTCTCTTTCCTCTTCTCCATGCAAATATCTTGCTTTTCCTTGATAAGTGCAATTTGAAAATTGTGTCATATTTTAAATGTTATCATTATAAAATTCTGAACACACAGTTTTTTCCTATTGGGAACTCATTTTCCACTTTAGAGGGAGAGAAAATGAGTTTTGACTTCCCCAGTTACGTGTGGTAGTCTGCTTTTAGGGACCGTGTCTCATCTTTTAAATGAGTCACAGTTGTATCTAAACCTGATAAAGTTAATCAGCAAATGTCTGCTTACCACTGGCCGAGAGCTCAGAGCATAGCTGCCGTTTGCAGTAGGCTCACAGTGTCTTCGGAGAAGCAAGGTGAACAGAGAGTAATCAAGGCAAAACCCCAAGTGAAGCTTCCCATGAGGTTACGGTACGGAACCTCAGTGCTGGGGGAGGAGGGGGCTTAGGGGTTGGAATGGTCACAATAGGTTGCCTGCATAAGAAATTATTTGAATAGCACAACATCAAGTTGTACACCTTAAATAGAGACAATTTTTATATGTCAGTGACATCTTAAAGCTGTTTAAAAAAAGAAATTATTTGCTCTCTGACTTGAATTGTGGGCAGAACTCCATAGTTGGTAGAGAAGGAAAGGAAGGAAAGGTTAGGAGAGAACAAGCCACCACTGGAATGGTCAGTGACAAAACCGGCCTGCGGGAGCGAGCAGTGGACGTCGGCCTGATCGGATCAAGTAGCCCCTAGCAGGGGAAGAGGAGAGAGTGAATTACGGAGATTCCTAGCAACCAGGTCAAGGATATTAGGTTTTAAACCTGCGGCAGACAGCAGAGAATCTTCGTATGTTTTGGAATAGGGAGGGTGCTGTAGCAATTCAGACAGGACCTGAGGCCTTGCCAGGTTTGTGCCTTGATAGTGGGGTTGGAGAATGTGATGAATATGAGGGACATGGAGAGAAGTTGCAGAGGACTTGAAGATTTTAGGCTCAGGTGGGTGGATGACAGTCAGTGCCTCCGACAGCAGGAAATTCAGGAAGCAAAGGAATTTAGGGGGAAGGGGCATTGTTTTGGTATAAAGTCTGATAGAGCAAGAGATTCAAGTGAAAATGTTTTAGTAATAGTTTTTTAAACTCATTCATTTGTTCAACAGCTACCTGTTTTGTGCCAGGATTTGTGCTGGACGCTGGAGGTACAAAACCTGTGGTGTGTGTCTTACCCTCAGGGAGTCTGATAGAGACTGACATGTAGGCTATGCCTGTAGGGACGATGGAAAGGCTCTAGGAGCACAAAGGAGGGACAGTTTCCCCAAGGTGTTGGGGATATGGGACCACAGGTCAGGCAAACTATGGAGGATCTGAAAATTTTGAAATCATGAACAAGAAGTAGGAAGTGGAAGCCTACATTGGTTACATTTAATTTCAATGAAAGAAAAAAGGCAGAAGGCCAAGGCGTGAGTGCTGCTGAGATTAACTGAGAGAAAGGGGGGACATCAGGCATCAGGGACAGACGGAGAAGTGCTGAGAAAGTTCCTGGAGAATCCGTAGTGGGGTCAGTCAGTGAAGAGACGATTTCAAGGAGTAGAGTTTGCTGAATGTTTGAATTTCCAAACAGCTTTGAGGGGGTTGTTTCAGGGGAATGCAAAGGGCAGCGGTTGAGAACAGCTAGAGAGGGAATGAAAACACTGAGCCCTCATTTGAAAGTATGGTGAAATGAGTGAGAGACAGCTAAAAATAGGAAGGTTACCAGGTTGGGGAGGCACTGAGAACGAGTGATGGAAAGTCTTTTCCACTTGTTTACTCCATTCAAAACGTCCTTATTCCACTGCCAGGCACTGTGATCAGTGCTTCCCCTATACTTTCTCTTCTATCCTCACAACTTTTTGAGTGGATATTATCTATTCAGCAAACATTTATTGGGGACCACTTGGTGTCAGACAGTGTTTCAGGTGATGAGGCAACAATGGCGGGCAAAAATAGACACAGTTATCGCCCCGTGGGTACTTCCTGTCTCCGGGGGAATTGCCATTGAATGAATTATGTCACACCTGATGAAAAACCGCGAAAGGAAGAAAGTGTACTACCATTGTGGGACTCGTGGTCCTTCAAACAGGGCTGTGCTCCAGTTCACCTTTGTCCTGCGAACAGAAGTTCTGCTAAACAAATTAGCAGAGGAGAGGCCACGACGTCTGTATGAAACATGTTCCAGTTTGCAGAGAAGTATGCAAATGAGCACACTGGGTTTGCTGGAATTTTCAGGGCCACTCTGATTGTGGGCATTGACCTTAGATGACTTCAGGTGGAAACTTGTCCTGCTGCCTTCTTGAATCTTTTGACTTATCAAAGGCATCTTTTCAAAGTCAAGAATGGTGCCAGGAGTGAGCTCTGAAAGTGATGGAGCTGCTTTAGCACAGAGCCTGGGAAGCTGAATTGGGTCAACCAAATGTCCCCTCCTCCCTAGCCTCCCAGCGGCAGCCTGGAATTGAGAGCCTGAAGATACTCCTTACCAGTGTGAGAGCCACTGCGTTTCCAGCAGCATTTCCACTCCAGCCTCTGGAATTTCTCACTTAGTCTTGACACCCTATTTCTGTTCTCCTAGCTCCTAATTATTTTCTTTTTGCTCAGATCATGATCTCTGCTCGTAACCTCTGACTGGTTTCTTATTTTTTCTAAGTTGGTTTCCGTCTCTGGAGGATCAGGCTTCCCCCACCCTGATATGTTTCATCACTTTCCCGTAACCTTTACCTAGGAATATGTGCCCCTTATCTGTACCGTTAGATGAAAGCAGATAGACTTTTGAGCTTGGTTTGAGTGTTCCATCATGGTAATTAACCCAGGGTTGTCCTCGTATGGTTTGAAGAAGTGAGAAGCCAGTCTGTCCTCCCAGACATTTTTGAGTTTCTAGGTACTTTCAGGTCTTACAGGGAAATGGGTCCTACAAGGCTTGTATCTTCGCATGACTGTGAAGTAAAGTCACCATCATTGCAAAGTACTCATTATTATACATTTGAAAACTATGACTGTTCAGTAGAAAAGCATGATCATCAAACCAGAAACAAATAAAAATAGGTTTCCAGTGTGGTCCCTTTGTATCCTCTGTCTGATCAATGTGCTTTCCTGTTAGCCCAGCCATCCCTAAACTGGGCCTCAGAGTGTATAAGTGGAAACAGTCTGTTCTGTGTTTGTCTGAAACTCACCGGAACGTAGCATCCTTTCCCTTACATGGAGTTATCAGCTCGTTACCTTTGATTTATTGAAGAGTCCGAAGCTCTCTCCTGTAACAGGGACTTTCTCCCTCGCTCTCTGGTGCTGTGAAGTATTTTCTCTTCTCCTATGCAGGAGTTTTATTAAATTTTTTTCTCCCTTCCAAATAGCCTAAGAATATCACCTTGAAGTGACATTTTAAGCCTTTCATGTGTAAAGCAGGTTACCACAGTTATGCAAAGACTGCACTTTATTCTTGCAGGCATTTAATGTTTTGAGTTTTGGGACGGGATGGTCAATTCCATTTACAAAAGGATGTATGTTGGGGCCTACACAATTGGCAAGGGAGAATATTAGAGAACAAACTGATTTTAATTGCTTATTTTAATGTGGCTAATTGCGATTTATCTTTTCATATATAACTCGGGTATCACTTCATGTAGGAAGCCTTTCCTGAATATCCCCACCCACACACAAGAACCCTGGGCAAACCAGGATGTATAGTCACTAGAAAGTGTCGTGGTCCTGTCCTGCAGGACCACGTGTTGTTGTGGAATGCTTGTCCTATATCCCTGGACAAGTGAAGAACAAATTCATGTGGACTAGAGAAATCCTGTGGAGAAAAGGGATGCGTGGCCAATCTCTAAATGATAAAGAGAGGGGCCTGGACCCCTCGCCTCAACAGGCTTTTATTGACACTCTGTGTACATTACATCCAGAATGATTCTCATTTATGCACAGGTTTGCTTTGGGTGGATACCTTTTACAGATAACAGAGGAAAAAATGTTGCCAATCACTTCAAAGAGAAAGGTCATTTGCAAATATAAAGGGGAGAAGGCTGAGCTGTTTACACTCATACTTGGGAAGTCTAGCACACGTCACAGTAAACTTCTGCTGTCTCCATTGCAGGTGAGGGAGTTTTTGCAAGAGCAAGTTTCAAAGCGGCCTAGGGACAATGCATGCCTGATTCCCCATGGGAGACCTAGCCACGGATGTTACCTGCATGCCACATGCATCTGGTCTGCATTCAGAACCAGAGCTGAGCCACAGTCCACATTTCACACAGATAGGTTCTCTATAGAAAGACCTGTCTAAATCTCAAAGTGCTTACCCCGTTGGTTGATCTCCTGTAACTTCAGATCATCAGTAAACAATAGAATGCAACCCCCCCAAAAAAAACCCCAATCCCCCCTAAAAACTATGGTGCAGGGTATGGTTCAGGGTATGGTTCCTATGGATGTTTAGAAGAAGGTGCCATTTCATCCAATGGTTAAATACATTTTCTCCGGAGTTGATGGCCTGGGTTCAAGTTCACTGACTATGTAACCTTGAGCAAGTCTCTTACACAATCTGTCCCTTGGCTTTTCTCATCTGCAGAATGGGGATAATAGTATTGAAGTAGTGTCTTCCTAACGGGTTGCTCTCAGGAATAAATGAATTACATATGCAAAATGCTTCCAACAGTACCTGGCACATAGTACAAGCTACATAATTACCATTTATTATCATGGCATGTGGTTGGCCTAGAAGAAGATGCAGAATTTGAACTGGAGCTGAAGGATGTGTGTGACTGGGTAAAGACCACTGTGTGCCAGTGTCTATATATATATGCTTGTGTATATGTATATGTGTATATACAGTTACAAGTTTATAAATAACACAAGTAAAACTAATACATCATCAAAGTAGTAATTTGTAAAGGTGTATTGTGCACACACCAAAAGAGAGTTTGTGATCTGAGAGCACGCAAACCGAAACATGGAACCCAGCTCAGAGTGTATTGTTATTAAGCAGTTCATCTAATGGGAAGGCAGTGACTGTTTATTTTTCCCAGTGATTGGTTCTCGTTTTAGAATTTTCTTAAATGATAGGGAATTGGTTAGTGGCTACCTCAAATCAAATTAGGGAAACAGTTCCAGAGACATAAGCAAGAAATGACCCAGGTCAAGTTAGTCTTGCAAAATAAGTTAAACTAAGCGTGGCTTGTATGACTAAACTAATACTGTCTGCTCAGGGAATTTTCAAGGCTGGTCTCTCTTGGTTTTTGAATTCTGCAATATCATATATATGGTATATGCATATATATGTAATAAATATACCACCTTAAAGCTGTATAGCTAAAAGTGATTGAAAACACAAGGAAGCAAGGCGCACACAGTCACCCACCCACGAGCTGCCCCACATTACCGTGAGATGAATAAGCCACGCATGCTCTGCAGCCTTGCCAGTGGCGCTGTTCTGGCTGGCTGAACCGAATTATTCCGACATGAGCTGGTGCTCAGGGTGCGAATGAAAAAGCCCCACCAGGTTCATTGGCCGCCAGCTGGGTGTACTTAGAGCTTCATGCCCATAAGCATGAATTGTGATATTTTATTGCTTTTAAATGATGCATGATGAAATGATTGAAGACATTATTACATGGAATAAAATCCAGTGGGGAGTGTGATATTCTCAACTACTCAGTACTTCCAGCTCTTAGCAGGGTGCTTAGTGCTTTTCCTGAGGAGCTAGCTGTAGGGAAGTCGTATTTGTTGCAATTAAGACTTTACCTAGAGAAACAGTGGGGCCTTGACCGTATCACAGGTATGCTCAGGGAACCCAGCAAGTGGGAGCCAGTCGTGAGTGGAGTATCCAGCTCTAAGCTGGATTTTAGTGACTTGATTAGTTAGCATTCACTGAAACCCTAGTAAAGAGCATCTCCATCTTGACTGAGCATTAGAATCACCTTGGGGAGCTTTTTCAACTACCTTGCTGGTAGAGGGTGGGCTCCAGGGATTTTGATTTAATTTTTCTGGGTAGAGTCAGGCATTGGTAGCTTCTAAAACTGTCAGATGATTCTAATATATAAAACCACAACTGAGAACAAATGGTTTGATATGTGTGGAGCAAATATATCAATTAGCCTTTTTTTGACCCTCCTCCTTCTTAACACTTCCCACCTGGGGGTTGTTGTGAGAGCAAATGTAGCAGCAGGAGAGAAGAAGAGACAGGCAGGAGAGTACAAGGAAGGGTCAGCTACAAAACCCTCACTGCTCCTTTGGACTTTCAAAACTCTGCTTATAGGTGAGTCACTTGATACAAGTTCTAATGACACAGCATGTCTGGAATATGACTCTAGGCACCCTGAACTGGAATAATACGTTTATTAATTTATTCATCTATCTGTTCATTTAATGAGCTTTTACAAGAATACATGGGGCTGAAAGAAAAGGAAATGTGGTCTGTGCTCGCCTGCACACCTTCGTGGGAACTGACATCGCAGAGGCACAGAACGTACATGTGTGGGCAATAGACTCTTTCTCCCTCCTTCCTTGGAGCCGGATTTGTTCTCTGATTCAGGGCAATGTAATCCAGGGCTGGGGGAATGGTATGCCCTTTGCTTTATAAGGTACAAGAGAGAAGCTACTAGATGGTTACATAGGACAGCTGCTTTTTCAGATACTTTGTCTATTGGCTAGACCAGAGCGTGAACCACTTACCTTGGTTTTGATTCTTAGGGCTGCTCCTCCACCCTTAATCCAGTGGTGAAGATTGAATTTGCAGAAAAT
This sequence comes from Macrotus californicus, assembly GCA_007922815.1. Classification (NCBI taxonomy): domain Eukaryota; kingdom Metazoa; phylum Chordata; class Mammalia; order Chiroptera; family Phyllostomidae; genus Macrotus; species Macrotus californicus. The sequence continues at coordinate 6,176 of VMDR010022963.1, read as the reverse complement.
GACAGTAAACCTTTCCTGTGCTGCATGTAACAGGGGGCAGGGTGAGGGCCATGCAAAGGTTAAAGGGACTGAGGGCCTGCGGGGGAATCAGAGGAGGGAGTTCGGAGTAGGTATGAGTCAGGATGGCCACCGAAATACAAGCTGAAGGCCCCAGTGAGACCTCTCCCTTAAACCCACCACACACTGAATGAACTAGATTTTTCTCACCTGAATCTCAGGCAAAGGACTGATTGATTGCCTTTTGGGACTTTTGTGCATTTGTTGGCTTGTTCGTTTTTATGTATGGACTATATGACCTTTCTCCCACACAATGGTGGTTAGTGCTAGGGTGGCAAAGGTCGTGGAATGCCAGAGAAACATCAGGTTCCCATCAATAACCCAGAACAGCTTCAGGAAGCTGAAATGCTGAGTCACTAGAATTTCATAGACTAGACTTTTTAATTGGAAGGATCTCTGGGGAGACTTCACTCCCTAATTTTCTAATGAGGTTATCGAGCCTCGAGAAATAGTGAAATAATGGGGTTGGGGGTGATGTGGGCAGAGGGGTCCTTATAAACTGGGCCATGGGGGGAGGTCATAAAAGCCACTGGGGGTGGAGTGAAAATCAGCTGCGTGGTTATTCGGAAGATTTTTTTTTACCTTGGGCAAAAGTGAGTTATTTTAACAAAAGAAAGTGAAAAATTAATATGAACAAGATGTAATTTAGATATGGCTCATGATAGGAAAAAATGTGTGAGATTAGGGAAGTTCTTTGAAGGGTAAGGAGAGAAGTGAAGTATTGCAGTTTACTTGGAAGTGAGGTCTTTCCAGTATAAACTTAGAAAACAAAAAGATGTTTCTTTTTCTATTTTCCCTCTTCTCTCCTCTCACCCAATTTCCCTTTCTCCCCTTCCTCCTTGTCTCTTTCTTCAGTCTCATCACTGAGTGGGAATCCAAGCTAAATGACATGGGTCTCTCCTCAATCACTGGTCATTCGATGGCATTCAAGGAATTTACCTACCCTCTGTGGGTGTGGCTGTGCTAGGCAGAGGCTAGGAGGGTGAGACATAAGGACCTCTCCTCTATTTTGCTGTCTCCCTACCCCTCCACCCACAATCAAACATCTGGATCAAGTGCTGCTTCTGTTAGAGAGAAACAAAAATGCTGTAATAAAAAAGAGCAATTTGAATTTTAAATTTCATACGGAATTTCATATGACTTAGAAGTGTGAATATTGTCAATGGAATATGTCATTGCTGCTCACAGAAAAGCTACAGAAATAGGCTTTGTTATTACAGTAAAGGCACTATAATTTTATTTTGGAACTTCTGCCTCCTATTTATTTATAATTTCTAAGAGAATAACTAAAATAAAAAATTGCTCAGCACTGTCTTGCTAGTCCACCATTAAGTCTTCTCGGTGCTCTTACTTTCTTTATTGTTGACATAATGATGTGGGAATGAGTCAAAAAGAACCCAAACTCTAGAGTTTGTCCTCAAAGACTTTCCAAGATCTGAATGGGTGCTGGGAAAATGTAATCCCTAGGAGCAACCTTGCTATGGATATTTTGGTTAGTCAGTTTTGATGATTGAAAGTACCTAGAGAGTAAGCTTCTATTTCATGGGAAATATTGGAGTCCTTCCTTCCAGTCAGAAGGATAAGGACTCTTGGTGAGATATGGTGAAGCTTTAAAAGCTGGAAAAATGTAAAAATATATATAAAATTTGTTTAGTTCAACCTCTCAAAAATGTTCTGTCCTTTCTTATGGACAGCTAATCAGCTCTAGAAGTAACTCTTAAAACAAGGAAGAAGTTTCCTTTGGATGGGTTAGATATTTAAAGAAAAAGATTTTGTGAATTTAATGGAATTACCACTTTGATCCAATCATTAAGACTTTTCTATCTCCAAAATGTGTGTCAAATCAGACCATGTATGCTTGTCTTGATGCTGCCACCTTATTTGGCTCTGTGGGCATCAAGTCTCCCTGCTGAGACTCAGGTCCCTGTCCCATCTGCTCTCACACAATAATAGCCAGTGTCATCAACTTACAGTGTGACATCACATCCCTTTCACACTGATGCCCTGCTTAAAGTCTTGCACTGAGAGAAGTTTGCATTTTACTCTAATCCGCCCCCCAAGTCGCCACTGTCCCCAGCTCTCTGTTGCTTTCTCTCCAGCACTCGTGCTGTTTGTTTCACAAGATCTTAGCACAATTCACAAATATTTTGTTTGCTTATTTTTTCTTGGGTAATCTTGCCTACAGGATGGTATGACTCATAAATTCATGGAGTTTTCTGTTTCTGCCTGCTCATCTTTGTTTCCTAGTAGTAAGCTCAAGGAATGGCAGATAGTAGGCATTTCCCCCAGCATTTTTTAAATAAAAAAATTTCAAATATACAGTAGAGAGAATTTTACAGTGAATACCTGAATACCTACCACCTAGTTTCTACTGTGCTGTCTTCATTACTTATCTATCCATCTCTCCATTTCTCTCTCTATTAATACACAGTTGACTTTTAATGCATTTGTTGAATAAATGAACAAATGAATGATGTTACTCTTTTGGTCAATAGCTGGAAACTGTCCATTCTGAGGTTGGCCATTGTGTTATGTTCCCGAGGATGTGTATCTGCTAAGCTCTGTACTAGGCACTGGGGATTCAGAGATAAGGTCGAATTTCCTGCCTTCCAGGAGCACACGATCTACTAGTGAGAGGAAGACGAAAGTTGGTGACGAAAGAAGAAAGAAGCACACATGACGTAATAAAGACTGTCCAGCGTTATCTTGATGTTAAAACTGCCTTATTTCTTGGCGTGGCGTAGTGTGTGTGTGTGTGTGTGTGTGTGTGCGTGCGTGCGCGTGCACAAGTAGATAAAAGCAATTGTTGACTTGGTTTAGTGAGTGACAAAGGTTAGCGCAAGCCTATTGAAACCATGAAACTTTGGCTCGCTTTCTTTCTCTTTCTTTGAAGTTTTGTCTAACTCTTGAAACATACAGATAATAGAAGCAAAGGGAAAGCATATAAAAAGTGTTTCTAACCTAGGCTAACTATGGTCAAGCTAAAGAGCATTTCCGCCTAGTCCAGAAAACTGACAGAGCAGGCAGGGCAGGTAGAGCTGTCTTCTCTTCTGCAGATTTGTCCCACCCCCACAAACTCTATTTGATTATATATTTTTATACCCTGTATTTATTATTTTGATTGCTCAGAGGAAATGCTTACCTTTAAAGTGACATTCTGGGGCAGTGGTTTGCAGTATCATTTATTAGGCTTGCTGTGTCTATTCACATTTATTTTAATTCTTATTTATAGAAGGAGGATTTTAAGAAGGTCAGTGCGTTATCTTTGTGATTGAATTCCAAGAATACTTAGCAGGGGTCCAGGTAATAATAAGGGTGTTGAATCACTGTGAACTGGGAATGCATCCAAGTTCATGCTTTCACTGAGAATCCTCTGTTAAATATTTAAAAGCAAAAGCAATCTTTCAAAATAGGCATATGGGCCTGGACAGCATAGAAGTGGTGAGCTCAGTACATGGGTAAGCAGCAAAGACTATTTCTCTGACCTCAGCTGTCTCCTTATACTCATCTTTCTTTACCCCTTTTATTTGATGGGGTTCTGCTTTCTAACATGTTGGTGACTCCCATTCCACCAACTTTCATTTGCTCACGTTTCCATCCCATGGGCTTTCATGTGGCAAACATTTCAGGGCCCAGGTGGTCCTGACCTGGATTTGCTTCCTTGCTTTGCCACTAGGATCTAAAGACCTTAAATAAAAAACATGCCTTTTCCAAGGTTCCTTACCTGGAACTGGGAGACCTTAATATCTACTTCAACATGTAAAACGTGTTTATCACAGAGAAGACCCTTGGTAAGTGCTGGTTTTACCCCACCACTTTAAGTTTAGTTGCCACACTGGATTACTAAGAAATGATAATTCAGGGGAGAAACATGGACATAAGCACCTAGATAGTGCAATTTGAGGAATAAAGCAAATCTGGAGGTGGATATTTTATTTATAAAATTAAACCTAATTTTATTTTGCAAAAATCAGTAAATACATGTTCAGATCTGATTCATCTTCAAACCATGTATTTTTTTGTTTGTTTTTTTTTTGGCAAACATGCAAGTTATTTTGGCATGCCAAACATCTTTCTCTCCAGCTCTTTTTGGAAATTTTTTTTTCATAACACAAACAAAGGTGCAAATATTGTCCAAAAACTATTTACCTATTTATAGGGTAAATACCTCCAGTATTACTAACATTAATATTTATTGAGAAGAAAGAAAAACTACAATGCTTGATCTTTGGCATTCACATATGATTCAGCAGCATAATTAAAAACTTACAATGTTTTTAAGATAAACACTTTGAAGGAAATTTAATAAATCTCATTTTTGCTCTACAAAGGAGCCACTATATCAAAGCATTTAACTGGAGCTGTTGAGTTCCTGCTGTTAGAATATTACTTCCAGCCTATTTATTAGCTTTTCTTCCTGTAGCCCAGTATATGCTACCCCTTTGCTGAGGGGAAGTACAGAAAAAAAGCAATTTCTTTCCTCTTTCCCCTCCCAGCACCATGCAAGGTAAGACAACATCACAAGTTACCACATCTGAATGTACTTTGATTATATTTTGTTTCCTATACTTAAAATTATTTTGTAGTATAATACTTACTGGGTTATCTAAAATCAACAGTGTTGATTTTAAATTGTTATAAAGCCAGACATTTAGAGGCATTTGAAACAATTCATGAACCATGTCTGAAGGGAGGTAATTGCCTCCAGCCTATCTTTTGCACTTGAAGTAAAAGAATTTTAGGTATCAGTAGTTTAGTAAAAAACAATACTTTAGGGGGCCCATATAATTTATTCACATCTTTATATTGTAAACAAGGATATGATACTTTTGACAGTAGCCTATGAACAAATTTTAAAAAATATATCCTTTAGTATAGAATAGGTATCAAGGGAACATTTTAAACATGATTCTGGTTGGTCACTTATAAGCCTACTTTCCAGAAAAATTTTCTATGAAATTTCCTGATTCAAAGAAAAATTAAAGTCATAGGTTTAAGTTGAGAAAATATGGTATGTGAGGTAAGGCCATCATATTATCTATGGTCTGATGCACAATGTAATGTGTACAAAAGAACTGAAAGAGACAGCAATTTCAAATAGCAGGCAGGATAGACGAGTGCATAGAGAAGTGAGAACTTTTTAGGTCAGGTAGTGAAAAAAGACACAGTATTCACCTAAAACAGTACATTGTAAGCAACATAAACATATGAATGCCAATTCATAGAATGCAAACAAGATCAATTAGAAAGTGAACTGTGATAACCACACATTTTGGAGAAAAATTCCCAAGCCAGGCGGATGTGGATTGGAATAAAAACATAGGCAGTATACACCACCATAGCAAAAATGGTTAGTAAGATGGTATTGAACATGGATTGCTCCCAGGGCTCCAAGACAGCACAGCAGCTGATGATTTGGTATTGATAGTAGAGCCAGGAGAAATAGTCTTTCACACGCTTGAAATCCATTGTTGGCTCCTTCAAGCTGCAGAAAGTCCGTCCTGTTAAAGAAGGCAACAGATCAGGAGAAAACTAAAATAAGGAACCAAAAACAGAATCTCCTTTGATTGTCATGATTTCAGCATATTAAAATCTTTCAAAGAAGGTTAACAATCATTAAAGGGGTAATATCAATATTATATCAAAAAATGCACAATGTATCATAGAAATTAATATTACTATTAATAATTAATACTAGACAGCAACAATATTATTAATAGTAACATTCATCTAAAATAATTCCTAGTAATAATTCTAGTGATAATAATATCTAAAAATTGAGGCTAACCACATTTTCTTTAGCCATGTATACAGAGGGAGATAAACATGAATTTTCTATTTCTTACAACATATAATATGAAAGAAGATTTAAAGAATTGTATACCCCAAAATAAATTCAAGGTGGATAAAGGACTTAAACATAAGTCATGACACCATAAAAGTCCTAGAGGAGAACATAGGCAGGAAAACCTCAGACAGTCCATGCTGTAATATTTTCACTGATATGTCCCCTAGAGCAAGGGACATAAAGGAAAATAAACAAATGGGATCTCATCAAAATAAAAAGCTTCTGCATAGCTAAAAAAACAACCAGCATTGAAATGAAAAGAGAATCAACT
>VMDR010022962.1:0-15893 GCA_007922815.1 Macrotus californicus | reverse complement strand
TTCTCTCTTCTTTGTATTTTTTAAATAGGCTCCTATTGGCTAAAGATAGGATAACTTTAACATCAATAAGTTAAGAACCACAAATTATTGAAACATAGCAATTATGATTAAATCTACAAGTTCACAAAGATACTTTTAAACAAATTTTTATTGATCACTGTTGGGAGATATTAGTGAACCCAATCATTTTGAAACCTGGAAAATCCAGCATAAAACAAAATTAAACAAACAACAAATTAAAAACAAAAATGTTTCCTAACTTCCATGAGAATTAATCCACCACATAAATGATAAGTTGATAAAATAATTTATAGGTTTTCAGCTCATAAGAAGGATGGGATCATGAAATTATCATAGTAACATTTGCAATATCTATTGAATTAATTGACCTAGCCATTGATCATTAATGTTTACTAACAACCTCAAAATAGAGACTATCAAGCATTATTTATTTCCTAGTGGGAGAACAAAATATGACCTATGAAATAGCCTTCCAAAAGACATCAGATCTCAATTTGATCACCTCTCTATATGTAACCACCAATTTAAAAAATACAAAGAAGAGAGAAGCATGTTAAAATCCAAAATGTAGAAAATTCTACAGGACAAATTGAGTCATTTTTTCGCAATAAATTGTGAGGAAAATAAAGTGCTAGAAGAAGAATCCAGAGGTTAAAAGAGACTTAAAAGACAGATCACCAACTCTATGGATCTTACTTAGATATATATTCAAGAAACAACAACTACAATAAACAAAGAACAAAAAAAATTAAGCATTGACATTTATAAGATGATTAGAAATTTGACCACTGATGCTTTGGTATTATTAAAAATTAGTGTTATGTTTTAGGTGTGATAATGGTATTGTGTTTTTATATTTTTAAATACGTCATGCTTTAGAAATTTATACTTAAATAATTGAAATGGTATGATGTATGATGTCTAAAGTATGCATGAAAATGATGCAGAAGGGGGATAGTGAGTAAGTATAGAAATGAACCCAGATTGGGCTGTATTTGGTAATTTTGGGGGGCTGTATTAAGGTTTCACAAATTTTATTATATTATTCTTTCTACTTTTGTGTACATTTAAAGTGTTCTACAGTGCCACAAAATAAAAATATTTCAAAATTTTTTTGAAAACACAAATATTTAGAAAGGGAGATGAAATCTCTAGCACTCTAGCTAGATGGCATGGTGACAAAATGTCCTGAGTTTCACCCTCCTTACCTGGATCCTATTCTGTATCCATTTCCTTCCCAGGATCCCTTTCTCCTTTTTCTCTTGTCAACAATATTCTTTTTTAAAAGATTTTCTTTCTTTATTTTCAGAGATAGGGGAAAGGGAGGGAGAAAGAGAGGGAGAGAAACAACGGTAAGTTCCCTGTCATATGCCCCTAACTGGGAACTTGGCCTACAACCCAGGCATGTGCCCTGACCAGAAATCGAACCAGTGACCTTTTGGTTTGTGAGATGACACCCAACCCACTTAGCCACACCAGTCAGAGTGACATTTTGTTTGTTCTCTATAATGTCTACCTCGTTTCCCCTACTTGTCTCTCTCTCTCCCTTTCTCTTTCTTCTACAGTGTTCGCTCCTTTCTTTCTCTACGATAACCTTTTTTTTCTTGATCTTTTTAACAACTGGCTATGACATTGAATTGGAAAATGTTTTTCTTTTTAAATTGGTAAAAACAATGGATTAAAGTTTTATGTTTTTGACCTGTTTGAAAAGTATGTGAATTGAATGCTTTCCTCTTAAAGGACAGCTTCTTTTCTCACAACTTCTTATGGAAAAGTTGACATTGAAACCCAAACACTATTCCATTTCTCTGTGCCTAAAGTAGCTGAGATGAGAAGCATCTGCTCACATGGGGTCTCTTGATAAAAAGGAAAGACTAAGGGGTAATGAATCTTTTCACTCTGCAATGCACCTGAGTGAGATCTCACAGCAGCTGCCCTGCATGTGCAGAGCTGTGCCCTGAGCAACCACCAGGAAATGGAGTTTCTCTGTGAGCTGGTGTGGTGTATGTTTCTGATGCCTCCCTGTCAGCAACCTGTTTGATCACTGCATATAAACAGCCACACCATGGAGAAAGTTCCTTCTTTTTCTTCTGTATGCATGCTCAGGTGAAGTCAGTTGAAAGCTGCCCTTGATCAAAGGCTGCTGGCAGAGGACTACAGGACTTCTATCATTCATTATTTATAGAGCATCACAAGTGTTACACAGCAGTTTGAGAAATCCATGCTGTGAGGAGGTGACAATGGAAACAAAGTGTAAACAACTCCATGGATGACAGTAAAACCATTGAGAGGTAGAAAAATGGGTTCTTCTTTAGTTTGGGGAAGTCTAGGCAGAAGTAGATTGTAAGGAGATTGTGTCTGGAGAAACTCAGTGGCAGAAAGCAGTAAACATGTATTCAGCATAATGTATTAGTTAAATGTTCAGTTGGCCTATAAGTCAATGTAAAGGAGAACCAAGTATTTCTCATTAAATTATCAAAGTTTTAAAAACTGTTACTATATATTTCTTCTGAAGGTGCTGAAATAGTGTCATCGTCATTCATTTCTGGAGGTGTTGTAAATTGTCCTAATCTAATTAGGAAAGCAATTTAGTATTATGTATCTGTTAGGATTCTTATGTAAGACTTTAATCCTTTTGCAGTATTTATGACTTTAACATATTGCATAAGGCAGTTCATTTCAGTATAATTCAGCCTTTATGTGTGACACAGCAGCAAACTTCCTGTATTCCTGTTATCAAGTACATTTGTTCTTTCTATTATATCATACTTTCAGACAATTTGTCTTAGTCCCCATGAGCTTTTATTCACCCTATATTTTTTGTAGCACCCAATACGTCCCAGTAATATCAAGAGGCACAGAAATAAAGCTAAAGTATAGAAGAAGAATCTATATAGATGAATATATTCATAACACTATTTATACTATAAAGATAGAAATAACCTAATGGGTATCAAGTCAGAGATTCAGTGATTATGACACATTTATTTGATATAGTATTTTATAGTCCTTAAATAATACTTTGAAAATTATGTGGTTATGTGAAAAAATACTTAGACTATAACATTAACAGATAAAAGCAAAATACAATATTAAATATCTAGTGTTACAAAGCCAAATTAAAAAAAAAACATATCAGAGGAAAAAGACAGAAGGCATATACTATACTAACCTGCTAACAGTGGTCACAGTAGAAAAGGGTAGTTACAGATCATTCATTGTTCTTGTTCCATGATCTAGGACTTTTACTAGGCTAACAAATGTGTTTGAAATAAAAGAAATATAAGTGACAGAATGGAAGTTCTGCATCATCTTTTATGTAAATCTCTACCTCTAGTTCCTAATCTAATAGAGTTAAAAGCTCTCAGTCAGACTGGCTTGGAGATGTTTCTGGAAGTCACATCATGATGGCTGCTCAAGAAGAGCCCCAAGTTCAGTTTAAACTTGTATTGATTATTGATGGTGGGACTGGAAAACCTGCACTGGTGAAACGTCACCTAACTGGTGAATTTGAGAAGTATGTAGCTACCTCAGGTGCTAAGTTCCATCCCCTCATGTTCCACGCCCACAGAGGGCCTATTAATTTCATGTGTGGGGTACAGCAGGCCAGGAGAAGTTCAGCAGACTGAGATATAGCTATTACATCCAAGCCCAGTGTGCCATTATAGTGTTTGATGCCACTTCAAGAGTTACTTACAAGAATGTGCCTAACTCGCACAGAGATCTGGTACGAGTGTGTGAAAGCATCCCCATCATGTTGTGTGACAAAAAAGTGAATATTAAGGAAGAAAAGTTAAGACAAAATCAATTGTCTTTCACTGAAAGAAGAATCTTCAGTATTATATTTTTTTAAAAGGAACTCTAACTTTGAAAAGCCCTTTCTCTGGCTTGCTAGAAAACTAACTGGAGACCCCAATTTGGAGTTTGTCACCATTCCTGCTCCTGCCCCACCAGAGGTTGTCATGGACCAGCTTTGACAGCACAGTATGATAGTGACCTAGAGGGTACTCTGACCACTGCTCTCTCTCCTAATGATGATGCCCTGAGGATGATGACCCTGGACCCCAGCATCAGAAGTCTAGTTTCATACAGCCCTGTGATGTCAATGGTGCAGTGTGTTTGCCATTTTATTATACAGCTAAGCAGAGCCTGTGCTTGATCTTTGGGATGCCAAAAGATATGAATGGTCTTTGGAGTGAATGTGGCAGTTAAAAATACCTTCATTTTCTGGACCTGCACAGTTAGCTGTTTTGGAACACAGTTGTTTCCTTACTGAGTTTCAACTGTAAGATTGCTGTAGCCGCATCACAATATTCAGTGTTTGTTATTGTCATTCCCATTCCTTTTTATTCAGAATCAGAATAAAATTGTATTTCAAATATCAATAACATAAAGTTAATAAATCTTTAATACTCACCAGAACTATTCTGAGGCTTTCTGGGCAATCGTGCTTGGAAAGACTGTTTATAGAAGCCAAGGGAGCAGACTTGTCTAGGGCAGGAATTGGATTTTTTCTTATACTATATTTACCTTTAAATTCATACCAGAAATTAAAAAGATACCATTTCCACAATAGCTATGTTAGGATTTTCTGTGAGGTAATCACATAATTAAAAATCTAGTGCCCAAAAGGTCCCTATATGGATTCTGTGTTTAATGCTAAAACTAAAAAAATAAGAAGAAGGAAGTAGTTTAATGAAACTTGAAGAAAATAGTCAAAAAACAATCAAGATAAGATATGTATGTAGTGAAGCTTAGCTCTAACATATTTCTATTAAGCTCCCAGGGGCTTGAAGAAGTATTGCTCAGACTCTGAGTGGCTAATCAATACGGGTCAATAATGATTCTATTTTGGTGAGAACAGCACTGCACATTTTTATTTACAGTCCTGACATTTACTAGTGGCCAGGCCTCATTTGAAATGCTGTGTCCTCAGCAGAATGTGGGTTTTGGAGACAGATCTCAGCTCAGATCCTAGCATCACTACCTGCTACTGGCTGTGTGGCCTTGGTCAGGTCGCAGCATTCACAGGGCACAGCAGCAATTCACACAAAGTAAAAACAGCTTCCAGCTGGCTGCAGGCATCAGGGGCAACAGCTTTAATATCAGGTGCTTGCAACTGAGGGTAACCCACCCCCCACCCCCAACCCAGCAACCAGCTAGGAAGCTTCTTTGGTCTCTACATCTTCACTAAAGTGGCTAAAGCTGTGTCTTGGTAGGAGCAAATGTGGTGATTAATATGCAATTGCAAGTCTGCTCTGGACTTCCACACTACCACCCCCAACAAACATGCCACTCCATTCTCAGCAACATGTGACACTGCACCCTCCTTTAAGTCTTCAATCAGGCTCACTTACCAGGATCTTCCACCATTTTCACATCTATGTCTACAATGATTTTTTGGAACAGAGTTGTTTTATTCTTGGTTTTCACTAGGGTTAAATCCTCCTACTTCCACCTATCCATCCCCACTGTTTTCTTAGTAGACTCCCATTTATTACACCCCTTGCCCTGTGTTACTATGCTCCCTTTGCAAGTTCCAGCCCTCCCATAAGCCCAGCCAGCACCTTAGCTGGCTCCTGTCCAAAAAGCCCGCAAGCACATTCCAGGAGCACACATCTCCCTCCCCCTGGGAAGGGAAAGCAGTGATCATGAGGAAGGATACTGACGCTGGTAACTCTGTGCTAATTATCAGCTGATAAATCAGTGCCCCTTCCCCTTCCACATCACCCGCAGCCAAGTCCTTGTTAGCATGAGGCAATACTACAAAGTGGATTAGAGGTAAAGGTTCTGAAATCTGATTGCCTGGGTTAACCATGATAAATAAAATTCTTGGTGCTTGGAAGTTGGTAATCACTCAACAAGTGTGGACTATTGTAATGTGCCTATGTCCTCTGTAAGAAGCGGTGGTCAGCTGTTGTTTGACTCCTTCATGGAGGTCAACCAGTGCAGCTTCTAGGACCCTCTATATTACACAATTCTTACCCTTCCCTCCTCCCTTTTCTAAATTTCCTAGGCCAGAGGCTCTTTCCCATTGTGGAATTCTAAACCTCTCTGAGAACACAAAGAAAGCGATGGCCCCACAATTTTACATATAATTTCTAGAGTTCATGAAATTCCTAAATACTATCTCTGGATGTCAAGTTAAGAGCTCCATGTTTGAAGATTTATTTGTCAATTGGAGATTTATCTGTTTTTAGTATTGCAAATCACCATTGTCTAAGTTATTAATTTATCATTTTGGGTATATGTGTATTTTCATATAAAATGAGAAGTTTCCTTAACAGTGGTCAATCAGGTGATGTAAGCAGATCATTTCAACCTATATCAGCTGAATTAGGTCAACCTGTAGATGTAGGGTGCACAGTGATTTTCGGCATATGGCGCTACAGAGGGCCACCTGGATTCCAGCCCCAATGTTGCCACATACTGTGTTAGTTCCCAAGTACCTGACCTGTCTCATTTTGTTTTTTGTTTAGAGAATAAATACAACAATTCTAACTGTATGGCATTATTTAAATGGTTAATAATGAAATAGTATGACATATATGAAGCCCTTAGCATGCCACCTGGCATAGACAATGTTTTCGGTGTTAGCTACCATTAAATGTCAAGTCTGTCTCTTTTTCCCACTTAAAATTATTCACATGATTGACAGTGCTGCAGACCTCACCGAGTTGTGATAACAAGTAAGGATTTGTCCAAATCTTTTTAGATGGACAGGCACAAATCTAAGAACAATATCCTGGGCAGTGAATTGAATCTCCTTCCATCATCTCTGACCCCAAAGAAGAAATCTGTGGGCAAGGATAAAGGTAACATTTGCTATATTTAGGGAAACTGACTTTTGGGACAATTTCTTTTAAGCCTTAAATATTTTAATACCCAGGGACTTATAACTATGCTGCCACCATTCTGTATTTGTTTAATGGCATGCAGAGGCTTCAGCTTTCTATTAAAAAGTCCTCCTATTTCTATTTACTTCTTTGGACATTTAATAGTTGTGGGGAAGCTGCCTTTGAATGGTAAAGACTACAGTGCCCTGCATAACATTTATTTATAGTTAACCAGCCCTGGCTACCGTGACAACTAATTTCATAATAAAATTCAGCAGCTTTGCCAGCCAGAAATAAAATGTCATGTTTAGTAGCTTATTTCTTCTTTAATGTGCACTATTCACTGTTTTTAAACAAAGCACATGATCTGCAGTATACCAGAAGCTCAGGGTCTTCGATCTTCCTGTCTGGGGAATATGTCAAGCCTAGCTCCTAGCTGTAAGTCATGTCCATTTTCTGAGTGAATCAATATTTTATACAGCGTGTCTGTGATCTATATATAAATCAATCTCTATGTATTGAGGATCCCCTTACTATGAACTGCATCTGTTTTCTAGCTCTAGGTTCCTTAAAATTTGAGTAGAGAAAGCCTCACTGAGGACTTTGATTTTATTTGCAAGACCCAGGGAGAGTCAAGATAAATCTTTCCATGATTAGGAAGTAAACTTTTATTTCAGGAGAAATTACATCTAAATTAGCTTTTATCTCCAGAAATCTTCTCTCAGGTGTGGTAAGCCATAAATAATTACCAATTTCATGTTGATAATATTAAAAATCATGAAAAGTTATTCAAAGCAATTTACAACTTGACAGGAAAAAAAGTTCTGTTTAAAAAGTAGTAAATTTTTCCTCCACTGAATTCAGCATGAGGCTCAGAGGAAACGAAGAAAACAAAATAAAATGTGGTTCTTTTTTTTCTCTCAAATTTTAATATTCAGGTTCAATATATTAAGTTCTTTTTCCCAAGTGGTAAAAGCAGTTTTGTGCATCCTTGCAAGTGTTTTATTTTCCTTTGAAGTGTTTGATGTTTTCAAGAACATTCAGAGGTCATTTTCTTCAGATTCCTGTTTCTTAATTTTGGTTTGTTCTTTGACACAGGTGCTGAACATCAGGATCTTTGGAGAAAAGAAGACTGAATCTCATTGCAGGTTCTAGTCACATAGTAAAAGCTCCTTTCTCAGGACTTCAGACCGTTTCCTTGACTTGCTTCTAATCTGCTGTCTCAAGCCATCTGTTCCCACAAATGCCAGGCCCTGCTGGACAGTGCCTCAGGAGGAGCAATGTGGATCATATATTTGTCCTGAAGACCAGCCTCCCGAACACTGAGGAGGCTCCCAAAGAAAGGCAAGCAGCCTGCTTAGTTTAGTAATCAGTCTTTTACTCCAGTCTGCTCCGCTGTTGGCATTTCTTCCATTCTTAATTACCACACCTGTCACCCAGCCCCTGGTAGGATGGATGGCACAATACATGTCATGCTGCAGAACCACTTTCTCAGCAAATACCCTTTTTCAGACATCAGAAGAACAAGGAACACTTAGGGGGACGTCAGACAAGGGCAGGAGTGGGAAAGAGCATCTTGAGGTGAGTGAGGAAGGCCCTGCCACCTTTTCCCTTGCATCATTGAATATTCCTGAGGAACATAGATCCATGAGGTTTTAAATTTACTTGAGGAGCTAAAGTCTCTGCAGCTACCTGAGTAAAGTATGAAAGTGTCCTATGTGACTCACTGGGAGCATCTGTCTAGTCTTGCAGTGAGCTGATCTTATTTGATCTGTTCTTAAATTTGTTAAAGTGGGTCAAAACACCACAGCTAAAGCTCACCAAAGAAAAACACAGGTCTAAGTCTTTGCTTTTCACAGGTTATTTACCTCTATTTATTATTTTATATTTTTACTTTTCTGAGTTTGCTTTCCTTTTATCTCTTCTGATTCCATATTTCTTCCTGCTTTGTCCACCTCAGGAAACTATTGTTCTTCTAAAGTTATCAAAGGACAAATCCCTAAACCCACACAGCAGTTGAATAGCTGGCTTCACTGATCTGGTGCCTCATGTTTAAAAAATGCTTATTTTTAGAGCAGTTTTAGATTCCCAGAAAAGTTAAAAGGAAGGTGCAGAGATTTCCATATAGCCCTACCCCCACACATGCAGAGCCCTCCCAATTATCAACATCCCTCACCAGAGTGACACGGTTTTTATAACTGATGAGTCTACATTGATACATCATTGTCACCCACAGTCCACATTTACATTTCAGTTCACTCTCGGTGTTGGACATCCTATGGGTTTGGACATATGGTGAATACATAACGACATGTATCCATCATTGTAGTGTAATACAGGATATTGCCAGTGTCCTAATAATCCTTTGCATTCTACTTACTCATCCTCAACTCCGGGCCACCACTGCAACAGCCTATTTTTTGTAGATTTCCAATCCCAGGCCATTGTGTCTGACAAGAATGTGTCACTTTATAATCCTTCCCAACCTCTCCGTTAAAAAAATAATCTGGCTGTTTGTGTTTATTTACTACCTCATTCCTATTTTCTATGAGTATAGGTCTTGCATCTTATTTTGTCTTTCTGCATAGAACTTATATGATCCCATCATTTGACTTCTTTTGCTGTTTTTCTCGTAACAGGAAATGAGCTGATATATAGGTAGAGGCACATTATAACGAGAATAGGACAAGTTAATGGTGATTAACTAAGCTCATGTGGTTCAAACTTATACTTGATGGTAAATATTTTTGCCCCAATGAAAAGAATTTTGTAATTAAAGCATAAAATACTGAATTGGCCATTAGTGAAATTCAACCACTATGAATCTGGAAAGTGTCAAACTCATTATGTAGTTTTACATATGCCTAATTGTTTTTAATAAGAACAATGAAATTATTTTGAAAATAAGCAATATATTATTACATCTCCATGATACTTCATTATCTCGACATACATATTTTATTCTTAATATCAATAATTTTTAATTTTTTTAAAAAACAAGGATACATTTCATCAACAATATATTTCTTAAAGTGGTGAGGAAACAAACTTCTGTTGAACCCCGATTATTTCTAAGTATTTTGCATTATATATATGTATCTCCTATAGCAGCCCTGAAAATTTTTCTACACTTTTCAGTTATTTTCATTTTTCAGATGATGAAATTTGAGACTTAGAAAGTTAAATAATTTTTAGAGCTAGAAGGTGGTAGTTCTAGGATCAAAATTCAGATCTATCTCATTCTTAAACCAGAGAGTGTCTGAAAATTCATGCCCATTGCCCGTATTAGGTTTAGTGGTTTCTTAGGGTCACTGTAAATAAATGAATAATACTGTGTTATAGCTTATCATGTTTGAACATGGCACCTATGGATCTAGCTTTATTAAAAAGTCAAGTTGTTGAGTCATTTACCTCTCCTGACAGCCTAGAGGGATTAATTAAATGTATCCCAGTGAAGAGTCTCTAGTAGCAGGGAGAGGAATTTGGGGTTTTGTGGTTAGGGGCAGACCAGAGAAGAGACTCATTGATCTACGAAGTGCATGGAAGGCTCTGTGTTGCATAAGTTAAAAGAAATAACAAAGTGGTTTCTCTTGGTATTTAAATAGTGGGACTTGTTCTAGTTGATTAAGAATAAGTTTAGAGAAAACCAAAATGAAGTAATTAATATTAGTTAAGAAGATAAAATTAAATTCAAATAAAATAAAAAAAAGATTAAAAAACAAAAAAACAACAGCTGAAAGAGTGTACTTCAAAATATTATCAGTAGTTATGTCTGGTAGTAGAAGTATGTTATTTTTATTTTGTCTTTGTATCTTTTTTTTCATTACACACTCTCTGTGGAATATGAACTATAAACATAGTTTAGGAAAAAAGTACTTCATTATTATTATCTTTTTGCAGTAACACAGCATGATTCTTAAGTGCTTTGGAAGCACAGCCTGAATGAGTTTTGTAAAATCAATGTCACAATTTATTAGCTTTGTGACATTGGGGAGGTCATATACCCTCTTTAACCATTGGTAATTTTGTTTATTAAATTACTCAAAAATGGTAACTGTTATTATAATTAATATAATAATTATCATTATTCCCAGTATCTAGAAAGTATTTTTTCTTTGTTATTAGTGGAATTATTTAGTTTTCTGCTTTTTATGTAAATTAACTACTATATTTTATTTTAAATAATCAAGATTGTGATATTTCCTGCAGACTTTTTTCCCCAAAGATGCACACATCTCATCTACAATGTTCATGTCAGTGCCCTACCCAAAGAGTCCCAGACCAGCTAATGGCCGTGCACAGACAGAAGGGCAAGGCCACAGGAGAAGTGTGCCTGCTTAGCCAGTACAATTCAAATCTTCAGAGATGGACCCTAACGTCAGGAACCTGTAGGACTGAATGTCTGTGCTATACCCTCACCCATGAAGGCCTCAGAAGTTCCATTTTTCTGTGTGCGACCCGAATATGTCACCCCTATTTGTCACAGTGACACAAGAAAAGAAATACAGTGTTGCAACTAAAAGTAATAAAAGTAGTTCCAATTTTCACTTACATCTCTCAAAGGACATACTATTCCCAGTCTACAACACCGATACAGTAACTCAAAAAGCTAATATTTTTCCTCAAGAGGCATTTCTCAAAATTAAATTTTCCTTAAAATTCTTTCCTCTATTTACTGTAAATTGGTGTAGCCATTAAGAAAAACAGCGTGGAGTCTTCTCAAAAAATTAAAAGTAGAACAATCACATGACCCAGCAATCTCACTTCTGGGTATTTTTCCAAAGAAATCCAAAACACCAATTCAAAAATTATATGCATACTTATGTTCATTGCAGCATTATTTACAATAGCCAAGATATGAAAGCATCCTAAATGTCCACTGACAGGTGATTGGATAAAGAGATACATATATACAATGGACTATTACTTGGCCATGAAAAATAATGAAACCTTGGCATTTGCAACCACATGGATGGACCTAGAAAGTATGATGCTGAGTGAAATAAATCAGAGAGAGAAAGACAGATACTATATGATTTCATTTCCATGTGAAATCTAAATAACAAAATAAATGAACAAACAACATTGAAACAGTCTTGTAGACATAAGGAGCAGACTGATAGTTGCCAGAGGGAAAAGGGTTGGGGGACTGGGTGAAAGGGGGGACAACATTAAGAAGCACAAACTGGTAGTTATGAAATAGTCGTGAGGATGTAAAGTGCAGCATAGAAAATACAGTCAATAATATTATAATAACTCCATATGGTGTCAGATGAGTACTAGATTTCTCAGGATAAACACTTTATACATTATTAAATGCCCAATCAATATATTGAACATCTGAAACTAATATTGCATGTCAACTGTAGTTTAAAAATTAAAAAAGAAATAGTATAAAAGATTATAAGATTGGAAAAATTCTTTCCTCTACTTGTCTTGTTCCCATCCTCACGTATCCAAAGGCTTTCTCTAAGACTCTCTCACCACAAATTTCATACTCTGTCAAAACTGCCTCTTACCTGAAACCATGTAGGCTCTTTTTTGCTTCCTCCTACCCCACTTTCTTATTCTCATTTTTCCTCTGGAGTAAATCATGGTCTTTTTGACTGAAAATATTCTAGTTCTTTCCTCTCCCAGCCCTCAACAATATACCTATCTGCTGAACATGGCCAATGGGCCTAGAGAGGAGATAGACAGTAAAAGAAATTTATTCCAAGTACATCTGACAAATATATCACATTTAAAATAAACTCATGAATTATCTAATTTCCTAAGGTATTTTATTACCCTAAATTATTATATTTTATAGTCAGCAAAGAACCTTACTTTTATTACATTGTTGTATTATGAATAGTACTAACAGAATTCCTCAAACACCTAGTATGTTCTGGGCACTGTATAGGATACTTAGAGCATGTTATCCTATTTAGTTTTCATAACAAGCTTCTGGGACGTTTACTTGCCCAAGGTGATGTAGTTAAGTGGCAGAATTATGATTCAGTCTGAATCTCAGGTGCACAGACTCCAAAGCCCACGAACTTAACTACCATACTATTTCTAAGTAATTAGAATAGCATACCTGCTGGTTAAAGAAAATTATCAGCCATGGTCCAAGCCTGAGTTAGCAACTAAACTTATTAACAGCTGGATGACTTTATGTTCTAGTCCCTTTTACAGAATGGGATTATTTTGATGATTTTATGAGTATATACACAAATGCAAGAACAAAAGTAGATTTGACTGCGTTGTGTTACATCTGTTCATCTGATTTCTTTAACTGCTCATGACTGATAACTTTCTGAACAGAGCAGCACTAAGAACAAGAATGACAATATTCTTTTCTTGAGGGCTTCAGGTTTTCTAGTTTTGAATTTTACTTTGAAATGAATAATTCCTTCCCAGTCATAAATCCTAGAATATTTGAGCTCTTGGGTTTAGATGTAAGTATGTTTGAGCTCCCGTTGTCCAAGTTGGCTCTTGCTTTTGACAGACTGAACATTTCTTCATGGGACAGGCATACTGGACACAGGCTTATAAAACACAATCATTCTGCATCCACATAAATGTGTGGAGGGGACCAGCTAGAAATTTCCAGGTATGATGAGGTTTGTTACTGCAAATCAATTAAATGTATCAGTATCTTCCTGTTTATTCTTGCATCCAACTTCTTTCTGCCAGCGGCCACTAAAAGTTAACTTTGTTTTGGATTTCTGTGGTGTTTGTGTGTGCGTGTGTATAAAGTATTTGGTATGTATATCCATATCCTTTCTATCTGTTTAAAATACATTAGTCTGGAAATTTTATAAGAATGAATTTTCCCTCTAGATTTTTAAACTATTTTTCTCTCTAGTCTTGGCTTGAGGCATTGTAAAAATGGCTCCTTACCCAGTTCAGACCTATTCCTGGGACCAATCATAGTGTAGAGTGGAAAGTGCATAAGGTAAAAATTGCTGAAATAAAGATTGAAATGCTTTCAGACACCAAGGAAAAGCTGGCTTCTTTAGCTGGATATGAGTCAGAAGGCATCTCTCAATTACTAAGACAATTCTTTCATCCCTAGTGAGTAAATAGAGAGCCAATAAGAGGTTCAGCATTGACCCATTGATTTCACCCGGTGGTTCCAGCAACTCCAGGGAGATGATATAAGGTCAGTCTGGGTGTTTTAGACAGAGTTCCAGAGTTCTTTGCATGTTTCCACTTACGTTTAGTGTGTTACAACAGTGCCTTTGAGCTAAATCCAAGCTGACATACTGAACAGTGATGATTTACCACGGCAGCAAAAGGCTTTCACAGGCTCTGTTTTTACTTCAGCTAATACCAGACAAGGTCAGTCTTGTCTTTCCTTCTGCTGCTCTTTTCTTTTAGTTTTAAACAGCATTAAGAGCTCTTCAAATGTTCTTGAGTAGTCATATTTCTTACCTGGTTTTTAAGCTACTCAGAGCTTTTTACGGTGGCATTTTCAGACTGTCCTGTGTTTCTTTGTCACAAATCAGAGACAGAGGCATTGCTTAATGCAAGAATTAACCTCAGATTGTCTCAAACAATCTAGCCCTCCAAAATGCTCTCCTGTATATTAGCTTTTTATATGGTATCATCTCAATCTGTTGCTTCCTAGCCATCAGGCCCAGTGAGGTGAGGGTAGAATATATCAATTAAATCGGATGGGCCAGAGCTGATGACACAGAGGCAAAGCTCCTCTCTGTTATTCTTTTTCCCCCCAAACCCTTGAGTTTGGAAAGACAAAGGTATTAAATCTAAACTGCACTGTAAATTTGAAAAAAAAACTTGAGAGGATACATGTATTTTAACAGAAGGAGAATTTACTCTTGAATATTGGAGTCGAAAGGACTGAAGTGCTAATAACCTTCTATCATATGGGGACTTGGTAGAAACCCAGAATTAACCTTATGTTTATTATTGTATTTTCTCTCTCCCGATCACTGTTAGCTCTCCTTATGTGTTTTTTTTTAATAATACTTTTATTGACACATAATTTACATACCATAAGTCACTCTTTTAAAGTAAACAATGAAGTGTTAATATATTCACAGAGTGTACAATTATCACACTAATTTTAGAACATTTTCATTATCTCTCCCCACTATCTCCCCAAAAAAACCCTATAGCCATTAACAGTCAGTCCTCAACCCCCCTCTGCCCAGCCTCAGACAATCACAAATCCATTTTCTGTCTATGTGGATTGATTTATTCTGGACATTTCATACAAATGGAATCACACAATATGTGATCTTTGTGTCTGGCTTCTTTCAGTTAGAATAGCGTTTTCAACATTCATCCATGTTATAGCATGTATCAGTGCTTTATTTCTTTATTCCATCATATAACTATACCACCATTTGTTCATTTACTTATAAGTTTATTGATATTTGAATTGTTTCCACTCTTTAGCTATTATGAACAACACTGCTGTAAACATTTCTGTACAATTTTTGGTGTGAAAATGTTTTCAGCTCTTTGAGGATATAATAAACCTAGGGGTGGAGGTGCTGGATCTGTCACTGTAAGTGATAGCTCTGCACTTAACATTTTCTGGAACTGCCAAATATTTTCCCAAAGTCTACACAGCGTTGTGCATTCCCAGCTGCACTGTATGAACATTCCAATGTTTCCACTCACACCAAACATTTCCTGTTTTCAGTCTTTTTTATTGCAGCTACCTCATCATGGTTCTGATTTCAACTTCTCTTATGACCAATGATGTTGAACATCTCATGTGTTTATTGACTATTTGTTTATCTTCATTGGAGAAATACCTATTGAAAACTTGCTTATTTTTAACTAAGTTAATTATCATTTATATGATTGAGTTAAAAGAGTTCTTTATATATTTTAGATATAAGTCCCTTATTAGATATGTAATTGACATTTTCTCCCATTCTATGGGTTGTCTCTTCACTTTTTTTGAAACTTCAAAAATGCTTTATTTCCAAACCCTAGCAGGTTTAACTTTGAACACAGCTAACAGCAAAACAGCATCTCTAGCCAGATCAGGAATGGAGGTGCAGACCTAAAGAT
>VMDR010022961.1:0-15897 GCA_007922815.1 Macrotus californicus | reverse complement strand
TAAGATAAGTGACTACCTGAAGTGAATTTAAACGTGAATTTATGAAAACAAACATTGCTTTAGTTAAAATGTAAGATGCTGGAGAAGAGATGCATTCTACTTCTCTCTTCCAGAAAAAATGAGAAAAATAGGTATTTGCTTCACCTTATTAGTTCTGGGAGCGATAATTACTACACTCTACAGAGACTGATTTGAAAATCTTTAGGGGAATTGCTGCATTTATTGATAATACCATGCCAGCAGGTACATCTTTTTCCTTAAGAAGACCTGGGAGACACAACATTTCCAAGCTAGAAAGGTTCTCCATGCAAACTCATTAGCATGGCACAGAAGATCCTATGCACCCTGTTTCCAATCCTGGCCCTGGTCCTCAGACCTTCCTCTCCATCTAGCCTCCGCAGATCCCTCACCTGGCCATACTGTTTCATTCCCCCCACATAGGTGGTCCTTCTTTCCCCTAGAAAGCCCTCCCTAGGAGGTATTCATGGGAAATTGCTATAAATGCTTCAAAACCCAGTTTCAGGATCCCTCCCCGAGATGCCTAAATGCCTTGGCCCATCACTCCGCCTCTGTGACAACACTGTATCTTCTTCACAATGTGCTCTTTAATCAAAGCATAGCATTTTTTCCTTGATGTCTTTTCTTCTTCTTAGTTTCCAAGTTCCTTAGTCATATTTGTGTCCTCAGTGCTAAACACCAGGCTAAATAAATATGGATCAAACTAGTCAATTAATCACTGGCAAAATTCAGCAATAACATGCTTGGAGAACCCACCCTATATTAACTTACTATTATAAGAACTAGATATTTAGAGTGTATTACAAATAATCAGGGCATAGGCCTTTTATAAACACTGTTTTCTTTAATCCTCACGACACTCCTCTAAGAAGGTATCAGAGTTCTCATTTAGAGAGGAAAGACTTAGCCGGAGAGCTCAGCGGTCTTCCCAAGTTTGTACGCATAGTATTTGAGACCGTAAGTTAGCACCATCACTGACTTTGTGGAAGGCCTTGGACAAGTTACTTAACCTCACCCTTCTGAGCCTCAGTTTCCAAAGCTATGCAATGGGCCTAACAGTCCCCTAGGGCAGGGGTCCTCAACCCCCAGGCCACAGACGGGTACCAGTACCGTGGCCTGTTAGACCTGGGCTGCACAGCTGGTAAACAGCGGGCAAACAAGTGAACCGGCCCCTGGCGCCAAAAAGGTTGGGGACCACTGTGCTAGAGAGTAGCTGTGGTGGTTACATGGGGCGATGTGTGCAAGGTGCCGAACGCTCTTTCTGCCACATGGCAATCTCCCAACCCAAACACACAAGCTGTTATTTGCCTCTTATCAAAACTCACACAAAATAATAGATGATGTTACTTTATAAAACACAGCAAAGGCAAAGAGTCATACTTGAATATTTTATAACATATTATATAATATAGGCACACCTCATTTTATTGTGCTTTACTTTACTATTTCACAGAAATTGCATTTTCATACAAATTGAAGATAAGACCCTCAGCCAGCAAAAAGATTACAACTCACGGAAGGCTCAGATGATGGTTAGCAATTTTTAGCAATAAAGTATTTTTTAATTAAGGTATGTAATTGGTTTTTGAGACAAAGTGCTATTGCACATTTAATAGACTGCAGTATAGTGTAAACATAACTTTTATATGCACTGGGAAACAAAAAAATGAGTGGCTCACTTTAATATGATAATTGCTTTCCTGTGGTGGTCTCCAACCAAACCCCCAATATCTCCAAAGTATGTCTATACTGAACTTGAAAACAGTATTAGATGGACCTTTAACAAAACAATAGCATATTGCCAAAATAATACATCATCTACACAGTTAAAACTAACAGAAAAATATATCTGGGACTTTTTAACCCACAACTACCATTAACCCCAAAAATGGTCACTTATGAGATGAAATGTATTAGGCAAAGTAGAAATCATCCATTAAATGCTGACCATCTCAAAAAAATAACTGCAAATATTTTTTTTAATATGTAAAATACGTACCATGTGGAGCATTATATCCACTGGTAAACATGTTTGCAACCAGAAACACCCTAATAAAATCGGGGACATTGCAATATAATTTGACATAAAAACAAACAGCACACCATATGTATAATGTATTACCTCAAAGAGGAAGTGCATCATTTACCAAGCACTCCATGGAATATGGTACAGCACACCCTTTGACTAGGGACTACCGAGTGAGAGGGATTACAACAGAGAGACCCCAAGGCCCAGTCAGGAAATGAGCAAGCGAGAAACCCGACCCTGAACCAGATCCTCAGACTGAAGTCCATACTGTTCTTTCAGCTACTTCGACTTCCTGCCACATGGTCACCACAGCATAATAAGCAGTCAGAGGTAAAAAAAAACAAGGCATTTTTTACATGGATGGTATCTGTGTAGAAAGGTGAGACTGTATGGACAGCCTGAAAATACAGTAAGGGACAGTGTTCTAAAATGCACAACATGGGCCATGGAGATCTTAAATGTCAGGAAAGCTCCCACTGTAATATCAGACAATAAAAGAACTTTGCACTCATCTGACTGTATCTTTAAAAGGCTCTGCCCAAACACCTCCAGCCCTGTGCCCTTAAGTTATGGAGGCAAAATCACCTTGGCCGCCGGTCCCTGACCTCTGCAGTGATGGCACTCCAGCGCCGGTTCAACCCTGCCAGCTTGTCTTTCAGGAAGCTTCCATCTGTGGTAGAGAGTTTCTGGACAATCTCATCCCCAGTTGCGTTGAGCGCAGCCAAACTGGGCTGGTGGCTGCGGAGCCCCTCCTCGAGCTCCTGTAACAGAGGATGGCCCGAGATTAAGTCTTCTACTAAAGCCAGATGTTCTGATGCAGTGGATCCCCCAAGTACGTGACGTCCATCTCAGCGTTAAAGGAACAAAGTCCTGCGAGGATACTTTATGTTCATGAAGAAGCCATTTAAAAACACTTTCATCACATTTCAGTGAACACACTAAACAAAATCCATTTTGAAATCTAACCCACTCTCATGAATGTCATACAGTGGAACAAGACAGATAAATAACATTAAATAAATAAGAGCTGCTTACAACATTAAAGCACAAGCATCAATCAGGTTTGACTAAATTGCCTATCTTCTTCTAAATACGTGCTTGAAAGCATCTCTTAAGAAGGAAAACAAACCCATATGCCCTTATATCCTACCATATATAAGTAAACCTCAGTGTGCATTTTCTTCTCTTGTTTTTTTTTTAAGATTTTATTTATTTATTTTCAGAGAGGGGAAGGTAGGGAGAAAGAGAAGGAGAGACATATCAATATGTGGTTGCCTCTTGAACACCCCCTACTGGGGACCTGGCCCACAACCTAGGCCTGTGCCCTGACTGGGAATCGAACCTGCAACCCTTTGGTTCACAGGCCCGTACTCAACCCACTGAGCCACACCAGCCAGGGCATCAGTGTGCATTTTCTTGAGACATTGCTTCACTGGTCTGTAAATCCTTAAGCAACAAATTTAAAAGAGAGTATTTTAAAGTAAAATTTAAGCATTCATCTACATCTTTAAAAATATGAAAAATGCACTAAAATATATAAGAAAAATAACAACATTTAATTCCCCATGAACCTTCTACATAAAATATATTTTAAAAATTTAATAAAAGAGAAAACATTTTAACAATGGTAATTGAAATTTTGCTTGTCTTTCACCATTATTTGTAGAAACCTATTGTTATCAGCAGAACTGATTTCACTACTGAGTTATGTTTTCCAAGCCTGATTAGACTTACATGAGCAGCTGCCCTGACACAGTTCAAGAATAATTTACTTTTATGATAATTATCAGTAATACAAAGTGGAAATAAGATGCCTAAGTATTTAAACAGAAAACAGAGGTGAAGTATGCTAATACCTTTCTGCTATAGTCTTGAGTAAAAAATTTTACAAATGTTATTCTAAATATAAAATTTTTAAATAAAGTTGTTTTTCATAATAGCCACTAAAGACTATTTTTTAATTTAAATTTCACTAAAATCTAATTTTAAAATGTAAATAACAATTTTTCTTAAGCCTTTATGACTGGAAACTAGAACTGGAATAAAAATTACAAATTGGTGGCTGGATGGGCTTGGACCGTGGGCCTGAGAGCAGCAAGGAGTACGCGGAGGCCGTCGCTAGGGCCAAGCAGATTGTGTGGAACAGACCTGTAGGCGTATTTGAATGGGAAGCTTTCACCCAAGGGATCAAAGCCCTCATGGATGAGGTGGTGAAAGCCACTTCCAGGGGCTGCATCACCATCATAGGTGGTGGAGACACTGCCACTTGCTGTGCCAAATGGAACACAGAGGACAAAGTCAGCCATGTCAGCACCGGGGGTGGTGCCAGTTTGGGGCAACTAGAGGGTAAAGTGCTTCCTGGGGTGGATGCTCTCAGCAACGTTTAGTACTTTTCTCGCCGTTTGGTTCCTGTGCACATCCTCTACTTCCACTTAGTGCTTTCCACATCTGTACTTGGTATTAGCAAAAATCATCCCCCCCTCCCACGCCCCGCCAGCAAGATTCAGCCGGTAGCTGAGAGATGCAGCCCAGGAACACTTAACACAGCTGCACAGCAGCAGCGTTTCAGCTCACCTGCACTGCACCCTGGATCTGACTACATTCCTCAGGATCCCATTTGAATTTCCTAGTGGCTGAACTGTTGTGCATTCTAGAGTGCATATATTTATATTTCGCCTGTTAACCTGTTCGCTTAATTCTCTTCTTGGAATAGCTTACTCTGATTAGAGTTGTCACTGTTTTGCTACTCGGCATGAAAACAAGATAAAATTCCAGTTGTAAGGAGGGAGGGAGAGGAAGTTGGAGCCCTATTAAATAAATAATAAAAGTATTCATTGAAAAAAATTACAAATTGTCTATATGTGCCTGAAAAATTAATATATTTTCCCCTACTTTCAAAATATATCTTAAATGCCACATACTAAAAAAAAAAAATACACCCCCTTTTGGCAGATGTCCAGCCTCTGATGGAAAGCACCCACCTGCTGATGTATCCGGGCTTTCTCCAAGTCCAGGCCACCATCTGGAGCGGAGGACTCAGCCAGCAACTCTTCAGCCTCCGTTGTCCACTGTGTGAGATCATTAAGGTCACAGTGGAACTGCCTCCATTCTTCCACAGCCCTGTCAAAATAACTAGAGGACAGCAAATAAAATAAATTTCCAAACTTCTCAGGACTGTCTAGAAGCAACTCTTCTAGGTAAAGTCAAATCTCATTTAAACAGAAAGCTCCTAAATCAATGAATTCACAGCTCACCGCTCTACAGGATCTGTTTTCGTAATGGATTACAGTTAACGATTCCTTCTAAGAAACATGCATCGTACCAAGAGCGAAAGAGATGGCACACACACCACCTGCCCTCTCTCTCACATACGTGCCTGCACACATGCACATGCATACACTTAGGCAGCTTACCCGCTGAAAAGACAGCCTTTTCCAGCTTGGAAAATCAAGGTTGATTAGCTACAGGCAGTTAACCCACCCAACTTTAACCACCTATATGACAAATACCATGAAATGTAAAATATGATTAATTATTCTATCTTCTTATGAAAAAGCTGTATTTTACTTCCTGAACATTTAGTTCCCAGGTAGAACAAAACCCGAAATGCCAAAACACTTCAAAATTTTCTTTCCCTCCAGTATTCTCTGTGTAATGGGCTGAATTTTGACCCCAAAACTCCTATGAGGAAGTCCTAACCCCGAAAGTGACTGTATTTGGAGGCAGGGTCTTCAGGGAAGTGATTTTAAAAATGAGGTCGCAAGGATGGGAATAACCCTAATCCCACAGGACCAGTGTCCTCATAAGAGGGAGAGACACCAGAGATATCTTTCTGTCGGAGAGAGCAGAGGGAAAAGGCCATGTAAGGACAGGAAGAAGGTGGCCATCTGCAAGCCAGTAAGAGAGCCCTCAGCACAAACTAGCCCTGCTGGCACCTTGATCTGGGACTTACAGCCTCCAGAACTGAGAGAAAATAACTGTCTGTTGATTAGGCCACCCAGTCTGTGGTATCTTACTACGGCAGCCCTAGCAGACGAACACACTCTGGGCAATGACTACTCCAGAGAGCCCCGTTTATCGGAACACAGCCCAGCAAGGAAGTGCCTGCAAAGCCAAGGTCAGGCAATGAGACGAAGAACTACTGAGATGCCTGTTTAAACCTCATGCGTTTAGAAATGAGGTAAAGTCAAAGTCCAGTGCCTGTCATCTTTAAAATATAAAACAGCATGAGCTTTGTTGTATCTGGAGCCTAAAGAATTGGCTTCTGCCTTTTTGTTTAAATTCGTGGCGCTGGGAGAGGTTTGGAAGATACCTCTCAGATTTTCATATTAATAAAATTTTTATTTATATAATAAAAAGATATTTTGAAAAACTAATAAAATGATCCCTGACATCGCTAACTCCAAAATAATGTGTTTGTTTCTTTCTTCCATGAACCTCATTTTGAAAATTTAGTTAATATTTGTTGAGTATCCACAGAGAAGCAAGTCTGTTGGGCATGACAAAATTAAGAGCACTTCAAACAAAACACTATGAGAAAATATTAAGATAATCTTTATTACTTTTGGTAAGGATTTACAGTAACTAAATAACAAGCACAAATTTCAACTTTTGAGTTACTGCAATAATAAATAGAAAGTGTTATTAGAAAGGATTCTCCAAAGATCTAAAAACTTTGAGAATATAAACAGGAAACCTAGTAAAGATCATTATCATAGTGACAGAACCTGAGCTACAGATTAAACAGGAGTTGGACAAAGAAAGAGCGAGAAACCAATGCTCAGCGAGGACTCACGAAGCCATCGCCTCCTCTCTGAAGCCAGTCAGCTCTATGGGAGGCGGCATGGAATAGTGAAGACCCATGGACTTCCAGAGCGTCAAAGGACTCAGAGCCCAAGCCTTCATCTAGAAGCATTCAAGTTTGCTGTCTCTAATATTGCAACTGGCATTGATATCTTCCCTCACAAAGTCCTCTCACCACCTGTGTTCCTGGTCTCTGGCAATGGTACCATCACCTGCCTGGATTCTCAAGCCAAAGACTTGAGGTCATTTCTACTCCTCCCTCTTCCTTATTCTAACATCCCTCCAATCACCACCTTTGATTGACTCAGCTATTTAACTCTCCAATTTTTCCCTAGTCTCCACTTTCACACCCACTTTCCTAATCAAGTTACCATCATTTGTCAGGCACAGATGGATGTCCGAGCTCTGTTTTGCCCTCTACCAATCTATTCTGCAATTGGCAAACTATCACTCCCTTGTTAAAATAGCGCAACGGCTTCCTACAGTCCTCCAAGTAAAATCCACACTACTTAACATGATACACAAGGCCCTTCTGACATGGTCCCTTTAGACCTTTCTGGTTTATTCTATGAGTTCAAGCTCTAGTGGACTGTTTTCATTTCCTCAAAAGCATCGCACACTGCCCTGACTGGTGTGGTTCAGGGAGTCAGGCATCATCATGTAACCCGAGAGGTCACCGGTTCAACTTACAGTCAGGGCACATGCCTGGGCTGCAGGCTGGTGCCCAGTTAGGGGCATGTGTGAGAAGCAGCTGATCGATGTTTCTCTCTCATCTCAATAGTTCTCTTCCTCCCTTTCTCCCTCCCTTCCCCTCTCTAAAAATAAATAAAATCTTTTAAAAAAAGCAACGCACTCTCTCTTATCTATGACTTTATGCAACATAAACTGCATTCTCTCTCTCCCTTCCCCTGGCTATCTTCACAAGCTCCAAGAAGCCTTCTCAGACCCCTCAGCGTCCCTAACTTGGCCTTCTGCATTGCCCCTGTTACAGCCTATGCAATAAGTGCCCACTTTTTTCTGCCATATGCCTTTGGATCCTGAGAAACAGACTTCATCCATTTATTGTATTTACTTAACTCTTAATAACTCCTTACATATGGCTACATGTGCCTTACATTAGTCAGCACTCAATAAACATACATCAAATGAATGACGTGTGTACGGAGGCATAGATAGGTTTATACAGGTAGAGGGATGGGTGACATTTTTTATAATAATACTGAATTACAAAAAACTTTTCAAATGATGGAAAAATAATGACTGATGAAATTGAGAAAGAAAATTATTCCTGATAGAAGATGACATTCTGGGTAAAAATCAACTGAGACAGTAAAGAAAGCAAAGAAAGTTTTGATCAAGTTAGTATAAAATGAATGAGGGAGATTTTTTTGAACAGTATGTGAAAGATAATAGAAATTAGGCCACCCGGAGAACACTGTTAAAAAGCTTCTAAGTTTAAGATGGGAAGTCCGGACTTTGTTCTCACAGCACTGAGAGTCACCGAAGGGGATACAGATGATGAAACATCTGAGGAGGCATTCTCAGGAGAGAAGATACATAAGGATCCAAGGATCCTGAGAAGGAAGAAATAGTGGTTTAAAGAAAGGGAAGAAACCTGACCGGGAAAAGGGAGCTCCGTTACCTAGGATGGTTCGAAAACTAAAATTGCATTTTGGAAAAATACGAAAGCTAATGCTATGAACCATTGCAAAGCAGGCACAAGGGAGATCTCAGAGAAAGAGGATCCATTTTATTTTCATGGCATTTTTCTTACTTTTACCGTAGACCAACAAAGCTTGAAAAGTTTACAGGCAACAAGCACAGAGATCTGGTACAGGCAAGTGGACTTCATGGCCACCCTAGTGCGATCCTGACTGATAGCTGAAGTTGTGGAAGCACAGAACCTTTGCCACTGCCTTCATGTTTTATGAAAAGGACACAAGAGAAAGGAACTTATTGCTTGTAAAATGCACATAAATAGAGATAGAGAAAAATAAACATTTTAGGAAAGGTTACCAAAATTGGGAGAGAAACACAAAGCAAAATTAGGAATAAAAATAAGAAAATAATCACTTAATGCACCCAAGTACTGGGACAAATAAAATAAGAGAGACAACCTGCCAACAAATGTAATATAATAAACAAAGAAAAAAAGATAATAAAATAAGAGACATGATAACGTAAGAGAATATAGTCATGTTCTTAAAATTTGGAATAAATTATTTTCTAAAAGGTAACATTTTTATAACCAAGAAAATGGCATGAACAATGCCATCACAAATCATCAATGTTCTTGAAGTTCTACCCATTAGCCAGAGGCATATATGCAAATAGGACAATCAAAAAATGTTATCATATGCAAATGATGTGTGAGTATACTGATAAAGTCCAAGTAAGTCAATTTGATATGCATACACATGTGCACACACACAGAGACACAGACACACATACAGGGTGTAGAAGAAGGCTACCATGTACCAACTCTACCATCCTAAACAACAAAAGCACAAAACCAACAAGAGTGACAGTCCTAGGGAGACAGGTAGACAAACCTTCGAATGCTTCTGAGAACACAGAAAAGTGCCCAGGTAATGAAGGAAAGTCTACATTTCAAATTAATCATTTTTTAACCAATAATTGAAATGACTAAAATTTTACTGCAAGAAAAAACGTAGAAAAATAATATGAACTTTAAAGTTAGAATAATTAGAGAAAGTTGACTGTACTGGATGAAAAATATTTATAAGAAAAATGTATGGTACTAGGACTAAAACTGATGGTGTCATAAGACAGAACTACCAAAATTAAATAAATATGAGATAGGAATGCACTTACAATTATGATAAAGGGCATACTGCTGACAAGGAAGAGCTAAATTATTCAACAAAAACTGGTTGATCATTTGAGAAAAATAAAATAAAGTAGGACAGATTAGTGTTTGCTCTCTCAGACTGCAGTATAAAATGAGCTGAGGCGTGTTTAAAAAGTAGAGATGCACAAACGCTAGTCTTGATACTGAAGAGTGATGGTACAGATCCACTGACCTGGAGCCTTAGCACAAAATATTTTTAAAAATAAAAATACAGGTGGCTTAGTTATTAAATGTAAATTTTAAATCGAACAAAATCATTTTAAAATGTACATAAATATTTAACTAATATCAGAAAGAAAAAGTAATTTGTATGCATATAAACACACCAAAATCACAAAGGAAAAAGACTTACAAGATATAATTATATAAAATTAAACCTATACATCAAAAAAACACCATTTACAAAATTAGCACATGAAAAGCTTGAATAATAAATTAAAAAATGAATAGTTAATATCCTAATCTAGAAAAAAGCTTTTGCAAATTAATCAGTAAACAGTAATACCACAAAAGAAAAATGAACAAAGAACATGACCTAGCAGTTGACAGCGGTAATACCACTGGGGCCAATAAAACATGTCACTGTCAGTGAAATCTCAGTGATAACCAAAGAAATGAACACAACACTGCGATGCATTCTGTCACTCTACAACTGGCAGAGGTCTTTAAAAGGAAGCCACCCATTTGCTAACCAGGGGTCAGTAAGAAGGACACTTTCACGTACACTGTGGGCAGGGGTATGATACTCAAGTTCATAATGCAGTGCAGAGCCTTACGGGGTTATTATTTTTTAACAATTTAATCTTCCTCTAACAATCAGGTGTTTTTAATTAAATAGAAGTATGTACAGAGATGTACTTAAAACAATATTCTCTAAATATACGGAGATGAATTTTAAAATCCATAGAAAGGAATACACCAAAAGGCCAAACAAAAAATAAAAAGGATAAAAATATAATACCTAATTTTTGTTTATATGTCTCTAAAATTTTCCAGTGTATTTTTCTGTGTTAACTTTCCGCTTCTGTGGTACTTTACGTTGAGCTATTTCACATCTTATTTGCTTCATCTGCCTTCCCACTACATACCCAGCTCCTGTCAAAAATCGTCCCATTTTTTTCTACCTATTAATAGTCCTGGTGAAAATCTAGAAATAAGAAGACTCAAAACCACTCTGTTAAACAGAAAGTTATTTTTAAAAATGGTTTGCGGTTATATACGGATTCCAATTATCTGTTCCTGTCTCTCCTTCACATTAATCATCAAACGTGGAGAAAGTGAACATTAATGAAAACGGATGTCTTTTAGATATTAAAAATTAAAGGTTCTTCCTTTAATTATTAAGATATTACATCGCAAATGACCTTCTATGTGTAATCTCTTTCTGCTTTCTTTAAGGAACTACGCTCATCACAATTTAGTAAACAGGACCCCCTCCAAGGCTGTGAAGTATAGTCTCATTAATCTTAATGTACATATGCCCTTTAGTGGCTCATGAGCCTGTAGGTTTTTTTAATTAAATATTAACTTAATTTACTTACCCTTTATGATCACTGTACATTCTATTAAGTCTGTCCCATTTTGCATTCAGCTGAGTAAGTGTGTCCCGGATTTGAATAGCTTCAGGTCCAGAAGCCTCCAGGATAACATCTGGTTGTTTTTCATGAATGACTGCAACCTGCTCACCAAGCCTGTCCAGTTGGTCTTTGATATTCTACAAATACATTGTCAGACATTCACAAAACCCAACAAAAAGATAAAAAGAATGAAACCACAGACCAAAAATTTATATTGTATAACACTTATTTGATATATGAGATATAGTTGTTTTTGCTATTCAAAACTGAAAACGTTAAAAAAAATAATACCCTGTATTGGCCAAAGTGTGAAGAATGCTACATGATATCCCCAGGGTGGGAAAAAAATCATCACAGATGCCTCCAAGTAGCATTTATGCAGGGCATATAAAAAGCTTCCAAACATTCTTTAAAGGTAAGGGTTTGAAGCTAAAATTATTTATATTTTCAAATATCTACTAATGCTAATTTATATGACAGAAATAAGCTATCATTCAAAGCTATCAAATCTATCAGCAATTTTATTGTGACATTACACAGAACTGCAATCAGATTACATTAAAAAGCCTTCATGATACTGAATAATTCTGTGAGCTAACTAAAAACTTCCAGATCCCTAATGAACTTCCAATCGACACGCTGTCCCATCCCACGACCACTGGCCAGTGTTCAACTGTCACAGGAGGCAGGAGCAATGTTGACATTTCACGTCAACTGACAGGTTTATTAGAAAAAAGTGTAGTTCCTGCAGATGTTCGATTAAAAATGTCTCTGATGTTGCAAAGAATTCATAACTGCACACCAAAAATCTACACCTCCTTTTAAAAAATTAAAATTTTTATAATATTTCCTTGGTGAATACAGGAAAGGTGCATCATTCGTACATATTATTAATTCCTTGGCACAAATTGTGAAAGTTATATATCATCTAAGTAGGGACAATGACAAATTCCCTATTTCATTTCTACATTGACCACAGCTACTCCAACGCCCTGCCTAGAGATCTACCTTCAGAGCATCCTCCTGAAAGGAGAGGTCTTCAAATACCGCAGTGCTTAGCTCTGGGGCACTCAGTGACGATTCGACATCACCCATGCACAGTAAAGCTTTGCTAATTTCAACCAGGTAATCTGTAGGGAGAGGTGATGATTTAATTCCAGGAGCTAGTTGACCCATTCTCTTTTGTTGAACAGGGACTGCCTGTAAAATCATGAAAAAAAAATAATAATGTACACTCTTAAAACATCCCCACAATGAATAACAGCAAATTGAAAAAAACACAGGACTATTTTGGGGAGAAGTGAAAAACCCTGAACCAAATTTTTAAAAACTAAGCTTTAATTTTTGATGCTTTTGCCCTGCTTCACTATATAAACCCTTAAGAATCTCTATTCTCACTTTTGTCTGTAGCCTGCTCTTAAACAGAAAGGTTTCACTTTAAAGTCTATGCTCCCTAAACTCATTTAGCAAACGGGAAAGTATAACATGTTCTTTCCGGAGTTACTGAGGACATGAGAATACGCTGCAAATCATAAAGTTCTATATGAAATAAAACACTTTAATACCATTATTACTTCACCCATTTTTAAAATCTCACAATTATAGTAAACACTTTCTGGGACTCAGTGTTAAAAATGTAAATAAGTTAAATATGTATTTATAACATAAATTCAATGGGGGTTTTGATTAAAATAACATGCAGGTAATTCAACCTTTGAGAACAATATTATAGAACATTAACATCCTACATCAAGCAGCAGGTACTAACACTAAATTCAGACAAAATTAAGCTAAGCTGAGTGGACTGCTTGTCTTCCCTAATTATTGTAATTTCTGGGTCGACTAGTCCTTAAGGAGTTGAAGTCTTTTACTTCTAGCTGGCTGCAATTTAGTACATGCTGTCTACTATTTGCAAACAGCCAAAGTTCATCTACTCATGAATTAAAGTAGTTTCTGGCAGTTTCACTAGATCCCTATATTAAACTTCTAAAACATGATATTCCTCTGCAAATTCAAAGGTGACAGTGAATACATGTTCACTGAGTGAGTGACCTTGACAACCGTTACAATTCCTACATGAAATAAAAAATCAAACTAAAAGCACTGAGTCAATAACAGTGTTTAATCGAGAGGTCTGCATTTATTTGTAACAAGAACAGAACCCTGGGGGACCCAGGCCATTCACAGTGCACCTGGGAATAATGCCATTGAAAAGGGGGCTGGTACTGTGTCTTCTAAAATATAAATCATAGTTTACCAATTTCATAAATTTGGGTATTGGTAAACTAGAAATTTTTTTGACCTCTACATAGAAAATACAGGTCCAAAGGAGGAAGCCATTCCCAAAAGAAACGGGTCCTTTTCGAGGTTTAGTACATTATCGGAAATCCAAAAGAGATGACCAATGATAAAGTTTCATGTTTCTATTTCCTTTGACTCTTGCCCCATCTAAAAACATGAACATGCCCAGCAATACACAGTAGAAAAGAGGAGACAGTATTCCAACTGGGGTGTTTTGGGGTGTCGGTGAAAACTGGCACAATAGTGAGCATCTGAACAACAAGGGCTGAGTGGGCTGTGTAGGGGGGACACTCTCCCGTGACCGTACCTTAGCTTTGTTGTATCTGGTGTGCAAAAGTAATAACTGCAAGCGGATCTTTTCTTTTTTATTATCTTCCATAGGTTGATGTAACATTGTTTCTCCTCTTTGTAAAACTTCCTCAATCTGGGCTCTTTCCTCATCCATCTGAATATTTAAAAGGAAAAAATTTACTCAAAAGAAAAAGGCATAGGGTCACTCACCATCAGTTCCCAAGTAGGAGACCTGCCCTGCAACATATAAGTCATTATATGGTCATCTAAATTATATACATCAAAAATATCATGTTTTTCTTGGAATATTTCATATTTGATATTAAAACATCTCATAAAGAATGCTAGTTTAGCAAAAGTTAGCATGAAGAGAATACTACTTTTAGTCAGAAAGTACTATGTCTACCTTTTTTAAGCATCACATTAATCAATTATATTGTACTCAGAAAATGATATTTGAACTGTTCTATTATGTTTGGAAGACATTTGGATAAACAACATTGATGTAAAAATACAATTAACAAAGAAGAAAATAAGAACATCATGATTTTTAAAATTTTGAACCAAACCTTTTCATCTTCATGACTGGATTCCAGGTGTTTGTCCACAACTTTTAGCATATTTTCTATGTCATTTTCTAATTTTTCCAAGTCAGAGACAGGCACGTCAGCTTCAAATGTTTCAGTGGTGACCAAACTTTGGTATAATACTGGCTCCTGGCCAACTAGCAACTGTGGAAGGAAAGGTGTCCTTTGAAAACACATTCTTAACTTGACCTTCTGTCATTGATCAGAGGGGTGGAGTGTCAAAAGAGGAACTAGCATTCACTCGAATTGACTTTAATTTCACTCATACACAGCAATAATTTTACCGATTTAAGCCTCTTTGAATTCCCTATTTTCTCCAAACTCTGGCAAGAAATGTGAAATAATCTGCAAAGCACTGGAGCTGCCTCGAAGGCTGCGTGGAGGATCCTGAGACCACACATGAGCACCAGAGAAATTAGTGTGGAGATCCAAAACCCATGCCTGCCGTGGCCGCAGACAAGGACAAAGGTCACCGCCTAGGATAGGTACATTCCAAAGAAAGCCTTCCAGTTACCTTTCCCCAGTAGAATTTTCCCTAGATTTTGACGGCCAAACTCCTAAGAAGTACACATTTCTCAAAGAAGTAATTTCAGAAAATATTCATTGACAAAGATTTTACATTCATGTAACTAAACTCACTGCAGCAACTTTAAGAAAACCAGATAACATGCAAGAAAATGACTGATATGCAGGGTTGGCTGAGCATGGGGAAAGCAGCCTCTGACATTATGACTGTAAAAGTACAAGCTGGCCCAGACTTTCTGTAGGAATCTTTGGGAAATCATTTTAACAGTATTTATATACACAACTTTTTGCAACAATTTCAAGGAATTCCAAGAACTGATCCTAAGGGTATATTAAGAGGTGAGAAAACAGACATATAGAAAAGAATTTTAAAGAAGTAATATTTACAAAAGCATAATAAAAGTAAAAACGAACTTAGAAAATTATAACAGATCACTTAAAATACTTCATAGCCATTAAAAACCATGTCCAAAGGGAATATACAAACAATACAAATTGTTTGACATTTTGATACCCTAGCCTGCATAAGTAAGAACAGACATATATGCCAAAACATTAACAGAGGTTATTTTATGGGGACAATGATAACTCTGTTTCTTTGCATTTCCTTCGCTCTGTCCCTATGTCTTGTACATTACTCTTTTCTGACAAGAAAAGTCCCCCATAGATCTACTGAAAAAATAAGTGAGCACAGGTCAGAAGATAAGGAGGCAAGGTTAAAGCCAAGAAAGACAAAGGTTAAAGCAAGATATTTGTCTGTTTTCTTTAAATTGTGAATAATCTAAGTCTATAAACAAGCTATGAAAGATAGGATGGTCTATTAATCAGATTTTTCAAATTAAAGCCAAGTTAGAGAATATTTTACCCCCTACAAAAATAGAGGATCCTTCCCCT
>VMDR010022960.1:0-15889 GCA_007922815.1 Macrotus californicus | reverse complement strand
CACGTAGAGGGTTATCAGCAGGGGAGTGGGGGGGGGAGAGAGGGGAAAAAGGTACAGGGAATAAGAAGCATAAATGGTAGGTAGAAGATAGACAGGGGGAGGTTAAGAATAGTATAGGAAATGTAGAAGCCAAAGAACTTATATGCACGACCCATGGGCATGAACAAAAAGGGGGGATTGCAGGTGGGAGGGGGTGTGCTGGGCAGAGGGAAATAAAGGGGGGAAAATGGGACAACTGCAATAGCACAGTCAATAAAATATATTTTTTAAAAAAGAGAGGACGCTGATGCAGACTCCAACCAGTGGTGTTTGTGGTGTTGTGGATGTGACGAACAAGTTCACACAGACTGCAGAAGTCCTGTGGAGAAAAGGGACAGCATGCCCACTCCCTGTGTGAGAGAGTGCCCCAACCCTTGCCTGGACAGGCTTTTATTGCTTTTCTGGGAGCATTACATCAAGGAAGGTCCTCATTCATTATGCATAGGTTTGCTTTAGGTGATTACCTTTTGCAGATAGCAAAGAAAAGGATACTGCAAATGCAAGGGAAAAAGTGATTGAACCGGTTACCCTCCATCCTTGGAACAGTTTAGCACAGATTTTAGGAAGTTACTTCAAAGATATGCATTAAACAGTTGCTGTCTTAGCTCAGGGTGAGGAAGTCTTAGCAAAAGCAAGCCTAGATATAATGCAGGCCTGGTTCCCCATGGGAAAGCCGACGTGTAGGCCTGGCTCCTGTGTGCCACCTCGTGCCTCTCGGTTTTCCGAACCAGGGCTGAGCTACATTCGCCATTGCCATGTGGATCAGTTCCCTATAAGAAGCCCCCTCAAAAAATTTTACTTCTTATTTCTGCTGGAGAAGAACATCAGTTTCCCACAACCTCTGCTGTAAGTGAGGATGGCTAACTTAAAACTACCAGTACTTCGTAGAACAGAGACTTCCAGGTAAGATGGACTTGACTTCCTCTCCTCCGAGTTTTCTTTCTTCCGTGTGGTCAGACTCCACAGCGTGAGAGGAAACTAGGAGCCCTGCATTAGTTCTTCTCCCCTGATCAGCTTGATGGTTATAATAGCTACAAGAACAAAATGTAGGGAATCTATAATTACGGGCAATCTATGTGAAATGTCTTTAAATTGTGGATAAGGAGAGAAAAAAGCTAGCTGCTTTCAGACCCATACTTGGCAACGAGCAGCCTTAAAACTTCTCCTGTGAGGACACAGGGATTATAAAATGATCTGTCTCCATAAATAAGTGTTTCTCTGTTAAGAAGCCTCCTCAGAATAGAGGAAGACGCTGGGGACGTGAATGGTGAACACCCATGGTGAGCCATTGCTCTTGCAGCATTTGGTCACATCACCTCTCATGTGAGCCTGTCCATGGTGCAAAGTTGCTGGATGCTATTAGCACCCTTGTGGCACATGAGGAGCCAGGGCCTCCAGGTTTAACCCACTTACCCCAGGTCACTTAAGTACCAAGGAGGAGCTGAGACTCTCATTCAGACCTCCCTAGAAAAGCATATCCATTATATTGTCAGTCTCTCTGCCTCTCTATCCTGTATATCTGTCTGTCTGTCTGAATGCCCACCTCATTTCCGCATCTCCTCCATGGAAAGCATTAGGTCACTTAGGTTTGAATAATTAAAGTCCTCTGGGAGTTAGCTGGACAATCAAACCAGGTTAAAAAACTCCAAAGAGAAGTTGCCCACTGGGAACTTACCAGATAAAATAACCTGCAATGTTCTCCATCCAATTCTTATCACAAATCCAGTTCTGAGAAATGTTATTTTTGCAGGATAGTCAGAGTAGATCATGATCTAAATACTCCAAGTTTGATGCTTAAATAACGCCAAAGCTTTAGAGACCCTAGAAGTCACTGTTTGACTTTACTGAATTATAAAACATGTGATATCATTCACCTGTACTGAGAGTTAATATAAAAAAAAACTAAAGCATGCTTTTAAAGTTCTAAAGCAAATCCTAACATTTCTAAATATTATGAGTTAATACTTTAAGTGTCCAAATCACTGCTCCTTTCCTTTGGAATAGTGTGAAGCAATACCATGTATATTTTTTAAACTCCATGATATTGCAATATTATCAGAATTTGTATGAATTATGTCCTACAATTCTGTCCCATAAAAATATGTTTCTAGATTGGAGACAATGTATCTGGAAATGACACTGTTTCCACTAGTACTCTTGTTAAGATTTTTTTTTTTAATTTTTACAGAAAATATAAAAATTAGAGTGGGTCTCAAATCAGAAGCACAAATATTAAAGACTATAACTTGATTTTCTCTATTTTTATTTCTATTTTGATCTCTCAAGAAAATACCCTTAATTCTTGGGGAGGGGGAGGGGTCCCCTCACTTCCCTTTGGATTGTGCCCATGTTCCAGAACCCGAGATGTGCCAAAGATGGGGAAACAGGGGTCGCAGTCTGGTTCCAAGTGTCGAGTGTACCCAGTGTGCAGTGGAGCTGAGCTGTCCATCATTCCAGCCGAGCATGCCTTTCTGCTCCCGCCGGACACTCAGGCACAGAACTCTGCATGGCTGCCTAGCATCCTGTCTGCCTTCAAGCTACTTCCTCTCTAAGGTTTTGCCACCACCCTCCTTTGCTCCAGGCCCCACAGCTCTCTGTTCCTTCATCTCTTCCTTCCCCTTCTTCAGGACAGTATTTTCAAGTGTCACTTTGGTTTCAGACAGATACCTTGTGTACCTTGTCGCTACTCTAGAATGTAACCTCCCAGAAGCCAGAAAGTCGCAGACTTCTGCTTCCCAACAAGCAGCGTCCCTCCCTTAAGACAACAAGAACAAGCAGCTGCAACTTCTGGGGCCATGGAGCCTGGGCCCCGCCAGGAACCGAGCCGCCGCCCGTGCGCTCTCCATCCATCGCTGAGCTGCCGTTAAGCTGCCCGCGCTCCCGCTGGAGCCGGGGCCGAAGAAACGGGAGACAGAGGCCAGGGAGGATGGACGTGGGGTGCCTCCAGTGCACGGGGCTCTCAGTGTGGGGCATTCCTGGTCCCGGAGGCCGGCCGGGACAGTCTCCACCGAGCCCCCAGCTTCGGGCCGCAGAGAGCACAGAGGACGCAGCTGCGGGTCCAGCTGGGGGTCGCGCAGTGTTCTGGTCAGGCAGAGGAAGGGGGACCACCCAAAGAGGCTGAGAAGGAGCAGCCAGTGAGAGGAGAGTAAAACCAGAAGACTGACGTGTCCCAGAAGAGGGGAGACTGATGAAGGAAGGGTCATCGCCAGTCTTGTACTTCCAAGAGAATTCGTGAGATGTCAGAAGAAGAGAATGGATCAATGCCACTGGCCAGTTTCAGTGAGGGACTCATAAAAATTTAACAGTGGCTGAGAATTGGAATTCTCTAATCCAGTCAACTCACTTTGTGTATAGAGATTGATGTGTAAGTAAATGTTTGAACTGCTTCCCCCTTACCACGTCCCAAGCTAGGGTGACCAAATGTCTGGGTTTGCTTGGGACGCTCAACTTTAAAATAATAATGATAATAATAACAATAATAATGATAATAATTTATTGATTTTAGAGGTGGAGGGAGAGAGACAAAGAAACATCAGTTTGTTGTTCCACTTAATTTATGCATTCATTGGTTGATTCTTGTATCTTGGAGATTGAACCTGCAACCTTCAGGTATGGGGAGGGCCAGGATGCTCTAACCAACTGAGGTACTGGGCTAGGGCTGGAACAGTTCAGCTGTAAAACTAGGTTAAGTATAGGGAACCTATCCACGTGGAAATGTTGAATGTAGCTCAGCTCTGTTCTGAAAGCAGGTGCATGTCGGCACACAGGAAGCAAACCCACGGATCAGTTCTCCTGTGGGGAATCAGACCTGCATTGCACCTCGGCCGCTTTGAGATTTGCTCTTGCTAAAAATCTCCCTCATCCGGAATTGAGGCAGCAGAGGTTTACTGCAATCTGTGCTAAACCTCCCCAGTATTGGTGTGACCAGTTCAACCACTTTTCCCCTTTACATTTGCAAATGACCTTTCTCTTTGAAGTGATTGGCCACATTCTTTCCTTGGTTATCTATAAAAGGTAACCACCTAAAGCGAACCTGTGCACAGTAAATGAGGGCCATCCTTGGTGTAATGTACCTAGAATGTCAATAAAAGCCTGTCCAGGCAGGAGTCAGGGGCCCTCTTTCTTTCTCACTTAGAGAGTAGCTGCACTGTCCCTTTTTCTCCACCGTTTTTTTTAGTCCGTGTGAATTTCTTCAGTTTGATGCAGCCACAGCATAAACATCCACAACACATGGACCCGCGGGTGGAGTCCGCATCAGTTAAGTGCTTCCTGGGTTGCCTTACATTGGACAGTGGCTGAACCTTGAGTAGAAGGCTGCGCCCAGTGTGTCTGCACTTGTGTGTGTTCCTTTCCCTCAGAATAGAAGGTTTTTCTCTGTCAGGGGACCAGACTTTGGAATTTAGCTTTAGTTCATGTTTTGGCCTGAGAATCTGCCTCAAAATATACAAGTTTCCCCTGTTATCCAAAAGGAGAGTGTTCCTATGAACTTTTATAAACCAAAATGGCATAAAGCAAAGAATTACCATTAATTTATATAGAAAAATGTTTATGTCTCCAAACCCCCAAAGTAACCCACCAAATCGTACCAAATAACACCAACATATAGGTAAAGCAGTGCCACTCATCACTCAGGGTGTACGCTGCCTCCATAATGGCTTATTGCAACACAAACGCTAAAAAAATTTTGTTTTTCACCCTATTTGTTTTTTTCATTTTTTATTATTTTGTTAGTTTTTCACCTTTTTTGTAAAAGCAAAAATCCTCTTCAGATTTCTTTCTGCTATCAAAAACTGGTACAGATACTCTTGACTTAAGATGGGGTCATGGCCATCCCTGGCTGGTGTGGCTCAGTGGATTTGGGTTGTGGGTTTGATTCCCAGTGAGGGCACATGCCTGAGTTGTGGGCCAGGTCTCCAGTAGGGGGCGCACAAGAGACAATCACATACACATTGATGTTTCTCTCCCTCCCTCCTTTCCCCTCTCTATAAATTAATAAGAAATCTTTAAAAAAAAAAAAAAGAAGATGGGGTCATCCCTAATAAAGCCATCATAAGTTGAAAAAGAAAAAAAAAAAAGACAAGAACAGGCTGACCACCAGCTTGAATGGGCAGGGGAGGTGGTGGGGACACTTTGTGTGTTATTGGAGACTAGGTGCAAGCTAGGCCTTGAAAGAGGCCTGCAAGACTTGACGGGAAAACTGGGAATGCAGGAGGCAGGCATGACCTGATGCTAGTACCGAGGATTCTCGTAGGAAATCAGGCCTGAAGAATGCATTATACCCTTTGAAGCTTGCTTTGCTTTATATAGCCCTGTTGATATAAACCAGATGTTTAAGTTCAAAGCAGGAGTGAACTCCTAATCTCATGAAATACACCTTAATGACCATCTGGTGTCAGCATGTCTAACAGACCCAGACCTGAGGCAGACCTCTGAGTTTCTTCAATTGTTACCTATAGATAATATCTGTTTTCTATAGCTATAGCCTTTGGATATTGATTAATGAGCTATGCATGCATGCTGTACACCCCTACACATACCGATCCCAACAAAAGCCGTTTCAGAAAAGGGCTCAGGGCATTCTCCACTAGAGGGAATCGCCAGCCCCTTCTCCCCCAGACAGTTGTGTCCAGGCCAACTTGTTTCATCCTCAACTGGGAGGACTCTGTGGGACTGGGTTCCCCACAGGGAGGCATATAAAAAGAGTTAAAATACAGGTAAATATCTGAAATACTGTCTGGCCAAACTTATATTTTTCAGTATTTACATGGGTTCTTAAATGCCTTGCTTATACAATTTTCCATCTGTAATTATCACCCCATCAATTGAAATAAATTGGCATATTCACTTTCTACTTCTAACCCCACTTTCCTCAATTGAGAATTTCTTTCTACTGTGACCCTATGTTTCTGTAAATACCAAGAATCCTGGGATTTGAAAATATAAACTAAACCTAACCCACAAAATCAGAGTCTGATCATCTTCATTAAGGAAAGTGGAATAGTAACGTCCTCTAATCAATAAACATATTTGGGGTGGACTGTACATAAAATAATGTTTATGCAGCATTATTTATATTGGCAAAAAATTGGAAACAACCTAAATGCTCAATAACCAAGAGTTGTTTAAATAGAGTAAGATTACATAATAAAATTCTATGCACTGTTAAAAGTCAAGTTGTAGAAAAATATGTGGTAATACAAGATAATATTCACAATAAAAATAATAAAGGAGTATGAACTGTGCAATCACAATTTTATAAAGTACACAATTGAATAGAGGTTATAGCAAAAAGCTGGAAAATTCCTCACCAAAATGTTAAAAGGGATCTCTGTGTAGTGGCA
The DNA here is from genome assembly GCA_007922815.1 of Macrotus californicus. Taxonomy (NCBI): domain Eukaryota; kingdom Metazoa; phylum Chordata; class Mammalia; order Chiroptera; family Phyllostomidae; genus Macrotus; species Macrotus californicus. Next base: position 9,509 of record VMDR010022960.1, on the reverse strand, counting down.
TTATGATTGGGATCATTGTTTTCTTTCCATATTTTCAAATTTTTCCACAATGCACACAGTTGATTTCATAATCAGAGAAATAATGTTATTTTGAAAAATAAAAGCATTGATTGAGCTTATGATTTATGCACCACGTATATGCTATACATGAATATAAAGATTTTTAAAAAATAAACAAGAACAGGGACCTTCAACAATGGGAATAAGAAAGAAAAGAAATATATCTTGAGATCATCTCAGCCCTGATCGGGCTTCGTTGCTCAACAAAGAAATCTTTTATCCCTGGCTGGTGAGGCTCAGTGGCTTGAGTGCCAGCCTGCGAGCCGAAGCATTGTTGGTTCAATTCCCAGTGAGGGCATATGCCTGAGGTGTGGGCTGGGTCTCCAGTTGGGGGGATGTGGGGACAGCCAATTGATGTATCTCTCGCACATCGATGTTTTTCTCCCTCCCTTCCCATCTCTCTAAAGTAAATAAAATTTAAAAAAATCTTTTGTACTAATTAAATTTCTTGGCTATCCCACAGAAAATGTGCTTATTTTTTACTCTAATTCTCAGATATTAAAGTGCTTAATAAAAGTATTTGACAAATCAATGAGGAGATTGTGCTACAATTGCACTGTCCCTCCACAGCTGACTGCAGAAACAGGAGGTAACCTGAATGTGTCATGTGGGTTATGCAAGTCTTGGCTCACAGTTTAAGTGAGTCATCAGGAACCTGCTGGGCAAAAATCTAGTCTGACTACCTACTCTGACTCCACCCCCTGTCTCCAGGCTCTGCTCTGACTATCTGACAGCCCCACCTTCTCACACAGGCTTGCAGACTGATGGGGCCTCTGAGTAATGGTACTATCAAGGACTTAGGACCCTTGACTGAGACATGCCTAGAAAGAATTACGAAAGATAAGAACTCTTCTGTCGTTGCTGAATCTGGGTCTAATTTCACCTATAAACACTTTATTTTTCTTCTTACATCTGGATCAGCTATTTTTAGCTCCATTTGGAGTTCTAAGGAGGTTTGCTATCCTCTGTTGTCTTCTGTTCGGCTTTTGGCTTACTGTGTAACCGGAGTAGCAGAAGGGGACGATTTCTATGATTTGTGCTAAGATCCATAACTTGGTTAACAGTCTTTCCTTTTTAATTAATTGGGGTGATATTGGTTAACATATAAATTTCAGGTGTGCACTTCTCTAGTACAAAATCTCTATGTTGTGTTGTGCATTCACTGCCCCGAGCCACGCCTCCTTCCATCACCATTCACCTCCTCCACACTCTCGTCTACCTCCCCCCACTGGTGGACATTCTTGTAACCAATCTCTGACATTGAATCTTCACAGAAATCCTCAAAATTACATCCTGGGTCTCTAGGTCAAGGATTTAAGCCATCTTCAATTTGTTCACTCACTCACTCATTCATTCAACTATTTTTTGAATGCCTGGAATGTGTAAGGCACTATGCCAGGCACTGGGGATGAAATGCTGAACTGACGTAGTCTCTGCCTACGAAGCATATGATGGAGATAGGCATACAGACCAAAAAACAAAAGCAAAATAAGCAATCAAAAAAGGCAAAACAGGCAATTATGATAAGCTGTGGTAAGAGCTCTGATAGAGAGTTTACAATTATAAAGTGCTGTAGGAGTACATCGCAGAGGCATCCAGGTAGCAGTTGAGGGAACAAGGGGACTGGGTTGTGTGTGTTCCAATGGCTTAAATCTTGCATTGATTTGCTAGAGTTGCCATGACAAAGTTTTACAGACTGGGAGGGTTAAACAACAGATACTTGCTTTCCAACAATTTTGGAGTCTGAAAGTCTGAGCTCAATGTGTGGTCGAGGTTGGTTTCCTCTGAGGCCTCTCTCTTTGGCTTGTAGATAGCCAGCTTCCCTTGTGTTGTCACATGGTCTTTCTTCACTCTGTATGTTTGTGTCCTAACTTCCTCTTTCTATAAGGACATCAGTCATATTATTGTAGATTAAGGCCCATCCTAGCGACCTTATTTTAACTTAATTACCTCTCTAAAGACCCTGTCCTCAAACAGAGTCACATTCTGAAGTACTGGGGGTTAGGACTTCACCAAATGAACTTCGGGAGGGGACATACTTCAGGTCATAAAAAGCCTGAAAGATAAAGAGGAATCAGCCAACAGAAACACAGGGAAAGGTTTCCAGCAGGAGCAGAGGCAGAGAGAAAGGCATCCCAAGGGAAGTTAGCAGGAGATTATGGGCCTTGTTAAAGAGTGAAAACTATATTCTATGGAAAATGGAACACTATTAACGGTTTTAATTAAGAATACATTGTGATGAGCCCTGGCTGGTGTGACACAGTGGACTGAGCACTGGACGGTGAACCAAGGGGTTGCCAATTCGATTCCCAGTCAGGGCGCATGCCTGCATTGTGGGCAGGGTCCCAGGGGGCGCACAAGAGGCAACCACATATTGATGTTTCTCTCCCTCTCTTTCTCCTTCCCTTCCCCTCTCCATACATAAATAAAACATTTTTTAAAAATAAATAAAATATTTTTTTAAAAGAATACATTGTGATCATATTTACTTTTTAGAAGAAATGTTTGGCTGTTGGGTGAAGAATGAATGAAGAGGAGAGCGTTTGAAGGGGTGTCTAATTGTTGTGATTCAGGGGAGACTTAGTCGTGGCCTGAATGAGGGCGGTGCAGGCCAGATGGACAGGAAGGGATAGAGCCCAGCGTAACTCACAAGGGCTGGTGATGCTGGAGGAGGGGCTGAGAGTGAGGCAATAGTCCTGACCTGGGGGGTGGGAGGACCAAGCCATGGAACCCAGAAGGAGGGGAACCAGAAGATAAAGAGTTCAGTCAGAAGGGACCCCTGAAGCCAAGAGACCATCCAGCCTTACCCACCCAACAACTCCACCAAGGACTGCACTTTATATCAAAAAAGGAAAAAAGAAAAAGGTACTTAGATACCTAGCCTGGTGTGGGTATAAGGATGAGACTTTTTATCTTACCTATTTCAAATATGAAAAATTAATAAAAAAATCTGAATGCATTCTTCTATCCTGTTTTACTTTCTTCATTTCTCTTTACTTTCCCAGATCCTTCAAGATGCAGCTGATGACACCAAATGTGAGGACGGTTGCTAGGATATCTGGAAGTAAAACTACAACTAGCTTCCTCTTACGGCACACGAACTCTACGTGTGCCAGACACTGAGCAAAATACTCTCTGTTTTTTGTATTTAATCTTCACAGCCCCATGAGGCACTTGCTATTTATTACCTACACTTTACAGATAAGGGACTGGTGCTCAGAAATGCAACGCTCCTGCCCAGGGTTACAGAACTAAACAGAGTCTTGAACCCAGCCATCTCTGACTCCAAAGACCATCGCATTAACCACTACGCTATCCTACCTCCGGCAAGCCTTTCTTTGAGTACGCAGATGAATTTAAGTCCATCCCATAAAAGGCTTCTTGCCCTTGACGTACATTTTTACTGAAACATAAGAATCCTTAGTAAAAACATCCCACCGGAGCTCCCTTTTAGAATACAGTGTGAATAGTGTCCCTGGAATTATACGGCCTGGCACCCTTGTGACTGTACTTACCGGCTTGGATCAAACCTCTGGGCCTTCAGCTTAAGTTCAGACCAGGCTTATAGACTGTCCAACAACACGTTTATAAAAACAGATTAGACAAGTGACTAGCCAAACTGTGAAAACATCTGGACCAGCCCTGGGTTACCAGTGCAGAGAATCAGAACTCCAGCTGATGATGAGAGGGTACAACCTTGAACTCCTGGATGCCCACATGTGAGAAGTCATATTTATGGAAGACTGCCTAAAGGAGATGCAATGAATCCATTTTAAAAGATACTTTAGATTTTATCTCTGAATTTAGCTAGCTTAAGGCATTTTCACACTGATCATTTTGCTACACAAAGTTGCTTATTCTGAACTGCCCTTCAGCTCATATATAAGAAACAATTTCTAAGGCTCGTGGGATTTGCATTTACTGTAGGGATGCGTTGAAGACAGCCCTCACTACTTTACATATATATCCTTTCTAGGACCGCGGGAGACATGTTCCTCATGCCTTGCCATCAGGAAATGGCTGTGCTTATCATAAAAAGCTAGCTTGTTGTTATTTTCTCTCCTCCACGAATGGTATAACTGACCTTGTTTCTGCCTTTGCTTTGGCTCCAACGACCTTAAAAGCCAAGCTGGCAGGCTTGCCTCTGCCAACTAATCCTACTTTAGAGAAGCCAGCATTTAGTCTAGTAACCTCATCTTGGTTTTATTTTTTTTTCTTCTTACTCAAATTTTTCTTCCTTCCTCCAGTCCCAATCTTCTCCATTACATAGGGTACAAGTTTATCTTGTGACTATGTTTTAATAACCTAGGCGTGATGATTTAAATCCTTTCTAGAATATCTCAGGGTAGAAAAAGATAATTCTAGATGGAAAATTGAAGGCCTTGACTAGGGTCATGTGGATTATATTTAAACCCAGGTAGGTAAGGAACGATAACCAGGGCCAAATAAAGGTTCTGTTTGCAATTTCAAAACCTGCCTCAGTTGTTCCACAGGTTTATCAATTCTGATCTGCTTTCTGACTCATCTGCAATTGCTGCCCACGACAGAGACTGACAAGGCTCTGGCTACTCACAGCGGGCAGGTGTGCCCTGCTTTTGTAAGTTGTTTCTCTCTCTAGAACCCAGCTACTTTTTGTATACAGAAAGTATTTGCCTGCTTACCTGGAAAATATAAACACAGCTTATCTGCACAAAGAAAAGAAGAAATTTACCCTTATCATATGTGGAATAGGTGGTACCATCAGAGAGACCACATAGGCAAAAATGCAACAGACCATGTTACAAACTGCTGGCGGAGTGATTGACTTGGATTTTTCTTTATTTTGGATACTTAAGACTATTTGAACTGGTGGTTAAATCTAGTCCCAGCTCTATGAGGCATAATGGAGAACTTGACCAATACATGCTCAGCCAATGAACTTCAGGGACTCCTGACCTTCAAGGACTCCATAAGACTATGCTGGAAATGATCTCTTCTCCCACTAAGAAAGTGGTGAGACCTAAGAATCTGCTGGGCAGATGCTGTGTTTGATAATCTAGGAGATACGACAGGTAAAAGCCAAGACTACTGTCTCTGCCATGGAAGAGATTAGAATCAGATCATGGAGAAGATAAACAGAATATAAGTTTTATAACTGAGATAATAAGAATACATAGTGCAAACCAGGAGCTAAGGGGAATCACTGAAGGCTCTGAGTGGTATGTTTTTTGTAAGCAATACTGAATGTAAGTTGATGGAGAAGAGGAAGCATAACATCCCTTTCAAGGGGCATCATATGAGCAAGAGCATGGGGAATAAATGAGAATAAGAAACCTTTGCTAGCATGGCCTTATGCTTATGCATAAGTTCATCTTTTCCCCAGGCATAAGCATGACAAAGTCATCCTGGGAGATGCCTATGACCCCAGTGTGTGTTTCTGGCAAGGCCAGAATTTTCTCTTTAGGGAGAGGCACAGTAACTGATTGCACAACATTACTCCACCCTGGCATTTATTATTAGTCATAAAAATTGACTGAGCCTGCTCCAGTATCGCCAGGTCACTTGACAAGTATCCAGGATAGGTAAACGCCTACAACTTGTCTTCCCTGCCCCTTCAGAGCGCAAAAGCACAACTCAACTCAGGGACCAGGACACTGAACAAATGTTTGAATGATCCCTGAGGTCCTGCGAGCATTTTTGCATTATTCCAAGAGTATGCAAGAGCCACTGTGGTTGCAAAGATCACCAGTTCCTCTGTCCTGTGGAGAATGAGGAGAACGTGATGGCTATTACACTCACTTTTGAAGTGGAAAAAACTGCAGCATGCTGAAGGATTTATTCTTGAAGGACACTTGACAACATCATTGTTGCTATAACTCTCCAAACTATGCCGGCACCCTCATCCTTTGTGTCTTGCCACCCAGGGGTGTGTCCTGGGGCAGACGCAGCACCCAGACTTTTGGATTTTAGCTACTTTAGTCCCACCCCCAGTCTCAGTACATCTGCGTAATCCCCATGAAGTTGGCCACTTTGAGAACCATAGAAGCAGACATGGGTTAAACAGCCACATTATGTCCCATCCCAGGCTGTCCTGCACCTCCCTCCCTAACCCACTGCCACTCATGCAGGCTCAGAACTCACCTTTTAGGGATCTCTCTGGGGCCTCATTCTCTGCCCCATACTGGCAACCACTTCCAATGGAAAGCCAGGCCTTTCTGTGGCCAGAATGATTTTTTTCTTTACCTTGTCTTGGCTAGAATTTCTGTTACCTTTAGTAACAACAAAAAAAGTCTTTTTAGCCATTTCAGGAATTTTCCATGGCCAGAGAAGTTAGGGATGTCTAGGAAATTCCAATTGACTAGGATGCCATGAGCTGAATAATTAGGATGAGGTTGGCTAAGAGATTGATTAATTCATGTGTACATTTATATGTAAATTCATATGTACATTCTACTTTTTAAAAAACAACTATCAGCTCAATAACTAGCAACTGGAAGTTTTAGCCAGAGCATTTAGGAAAGAAATAAAAGGCATTCAAATCCAAAATAAAGAAATAAAGTTGTCTCTGTTTGCAAATGACAAGATATTATATATAGAAAACCCATTAAGCTCCACTGAAAACACTGTTAGAACTCATAAACAAATGCAGTAAAGTTGCAGAACACAAAAATCAGTACACAAAATCAGTGGTGTTTTGCCCCACTGACAATAAACTATCAGAAAGAGAAATTAAGAAAACAATCCCATTAATAAATGCATCAAAAAGAGGAAAGTACTGAGGAACAAATTTAACCAAGGAGGTAAAAAAATCTGTACACTGAAAACAATAAGTCATTGAAACTGATAACTCAAATAAATAGACTCATGGACTAGAATAAATAGTATTGTTAAAATATCCATATTACCCAAAGCAAGCTACAGATCTAAAGTAATCCCTACAAAAAATTTCAATGGTATTTTTCACATAAATTTTATAAAACAATTTTAAAATTCAAATGGATCACAAAGGAAAACAAGAACAAAGCTGCAGGTATCACACTTTCTAACTTAAAATTGTATTATAAAGTTATAGTAACCATACAGCATGGTACTGGTACAGAAACAGACACATAGATCCATGAAACAGAATAGAAAGTGCAAAAATTAACCCATGTATATATAATCAATTCATCTTTGACAAAGGAGCCAAGAATATACAATGGGGAAAAGAAAAGTCTCTTTAATAAACAATGTTGGGAAAACTGGATATCCACATGCAAAACAATGAAACTGGACACCTATCTTACACCTTACATAAAAATCAATTCAACATAGATTAGACTTGACCATAAGACCCAAAACCATAGTAAATGAAAAGGTCCTCAACATCACTAATCATCAGGAAAATGCAAATCAAAACTACAATGAGATATCACCTCACACATGTCAGAATGGCTATCATCAATAAATCAACAAACAAGTATTGGCCAGGATGTAGAGAAAAGGAAATACTCATGCAGCCACTAAGGAAAACAGTGTAGAGGTTCCTCAAAAAAATTAAAAATAAAGCTGCCATTATGATATGGCAATTCCATTTGGGGGTATCTTTCCAAAGAAAATGAAATCACTATCTCAAAAATATGTCTGCACCCCCATGTTCACTGAAGTATTATTTACAATATCCAAGACATGGAAACAACCTAAATGATGTCCATCTACAGATGAATGGGTTAATATACATATGTATAAATGTTATTCAGCCATATAAAAGAAGGAAATCCTGCCATCTGCAACAACATGGATGGACCCTGAGGGCACTATGCTAAGTAAAATAAGTCAGAGAAAAACAAGTACTCTCTGGTCTCACTTACATGTAGAATCTTAAAAAAAAAAAAAAAAAAACTCACAGGAACCAAAAGTAAATTAGTTATTACTAGGGGCAGGGACTGGGGGAAATGGATGAAGATGATGAAAGGGCACAAACTTCCAAGTATAAGCTGACTAAGTTCTGGGGACATAATGTGCAGCATGGTGACTATAGTTAACAATACTATATTGTATATTTGAAAGTTGTTGAGAGTAAATTAGAGAAATTCTCACCACACACACACAAAAATGGTAACTATGTGAGCTTGTGTTAACTAACTTTATTGTGGTAATTATTTCACAAAATGTACAAAAATAAAATCATCACTTTGTACACCTTCAACTTACACAACACTGTATGTCAACAATAGCTCAGTAAATCTGAGAAAAAAAAGACAAGATATAACAAATACCGGTGAGTACGTGGAGAAAAGGGAACCCTTGTGCACTATTGGTAGGAAGGTAAACTGCAACAGCCACTGTGGAAAATAGTATGGAGGTTCCTCAAGAAATTAAAAGTAGAACTACTATACAATTCAGCAATTCCACTTCTGGGTAAATACCCAAGGAAACAAAATCACTGTTGAAGAGACATCAGTACTTCCATGTTCATTGTGGCATCATTCACAATAGCCAAGGTATGGAAACAACCTAAGTGTCCATTAATAGGTAAACGGAGAAAGAAAAGGTGATGTGTGTAGATATAAACAGCGATATGTATATATGTATGTGTGTGTGTATATATGTATATATACTATATATATATATATACTATATATGTATGTGTGTGTATATATGTATGTATATATACACACACACACACACACACACACATATATATATATATATATATATATATACATACACACACACACACACAGTGGAATATTATTCAATCTTAAAAAAGGAAATTCTGCCATTTGTGACAGCATGGATGAACCTGAATACTAAATAACATAATACTAACCATTAACATAAACATTATAGTAAATAACATAAATACTGCCTGGTATCATTTATATGTGGAATCTTAAAAAAAATACAAATGAAACTCATAGAAGTAGTCAAATGGCAGTTGCCAGAGGCTTGGGGTGGGGTGAACAGGGAGAGGCTGGTATGTGGATATAACCCTTCAGTTATATGATAAATAGGTCTGAGGATCTAACAAAAAACATGGTACCTTATTTCACCGTGTATAATGCACACTTTTTTGCCCAAATTTTTGAGGGAAAAATAAGGATGGGCATAATATATGGATATAATGATTATATATCATGGGTATAATAATGGGTATGATAATCCCATTTATAATGCACACAAAACTGTAGGTGCATATTATTTATGGGAGAGCATTATACACAGCAACATACAGTGACTACAGCCAATAAGTCTGTACTGTATAATTGAAATTTTCTAGAAGAGCAAAACTGAAGTGTTTTCACCACCACTCCCCAAAAGATAAATATGTGAGGTGATGAATATGTTAATTAACTTAATAATGGATCTTTTTACAACATATGTATATATTAAATCAATACAATGGACACTTTAAATGTCTTTCAATTTTATTTGTCAATTATACCTTAATAAAGCTGATAAAATCATTAAAAGATTTAATGCAGACA
>VMDR010022959.1:0-15891 GCA_007922815.1 Macrotus californicus | reverse complement strand
GGGTGGGAAGAGAGAGAAAGAGAGAAATCAATGGGTAAGAGAACATCCATTGGCTGCCTACTGTTATGTGCTGCAACAGGGGACCAAGAGCTTAACCCAGGCATGTGCCCTGACTGGAGATCGAACCTGTGACCTTTCGGCACATGGGATGACACTCCAAACAACTGAACCACATTGGTCAGTGTGTAGCATGAAGTATTCCTTTCCAATCTTTTACTTTTAGCCTATTTGTATCTTAATATGTACAGTAGATTTCTTGTAGCCAGCACACAGGTGAGTCTTGCCTTTTTACCCAACTTACTAAACTCTGCCTTTCAACTGAGTTGTTTAGACTTTTTATAGCAGTGATTACTGATAGTCTGGTATAAATCTTACAACTGGCTATTTGTTGAGTATTTGTCACATATGTTCTTTGTTCCCTTTTTCACTTTTTGAGGGGCAGGAGAAATCTCTGGGAAATGTTTGGTCATTGTTCCTACAAAAATTTTCCCTTCTTAAGACTACAATTATATGTATATTAAGCCACCTGAAGTTGCCTATCAGCTCTTTAATACTCTATTCATTTTTTCCTAGTCTTTATTTCTGAGCTTTATTTTGCATAGTTTGTACTGCTATGGCTTCAGGTTCACAGACCTTTTCTCCTGCACTAACTTGACATGAATCACATGTAGCATATTTTTCATCTTACACATTGTAGTTTTCATCTCTAGATGTTCAATTTAGGTCTTTTAAATAAACTTCATATCAATTTAACATTCTCAATCTTTCCTCTACTTTCCTGAATATAAGGAATATAGTCTAAACTGTTTTAATGTCTTTGTCTACTAATTCTATCATCTGTGTCATATCTAGGTCTGTTTCTATTTTTTGATAATCCTCCTCATGGGTTGTATTTTTCCCTGTATCATTCCAAGTCTGATATTTTGAGTGAAGGCCAAATGTGAATTTTACCTTGGGGGGTGCTAGATATCTTCATATGAACTATAAATATTGAGCTTTGTTCTAGGATGCAGTTAAGTTACCTGGGAACAGTCTGATCCTTTTGAGGCCTGTTTTTAAACTTTGTTAGAAGGGATCAGAGCAGTCTTTATCTTAGGCCTTACTCGCCCCACTGCTGAGACAATTCCCTTCTGAGTACTCTACCTGATACCCTGTGTCTTACGAGGTTTCCCCTCTTTGGCTAGTGGGAACATAAACTATTCTCAACCCTGAAAATGAATTGGGGGTTGTTTCCTCCAGCTCTTTAAGGTGGTTCTTTATCGGCTTTGGGTAGTTTCCACACAACACATTCACTTATTAGTACTTATCTGAAGACTTAAGGGGACTCTCTGCAGACCTGTGAAGTTCTCTCCTTGTACAGTGCTCTCTCTTCTCCAAACTATAGCCACCTTGGCCTCCCTAGACTCCAGCTGTGTCTTCTCAACTCAAGAAGACTGATGGACTCTGCTTGGGTTCTGCCTCCTTACACTGCACCCTGGAAATTCTCTCCAAGCACTAAGTCACGATAATTGCAGAGTTCATCTCTACCTTTCTGCTTTCGTGGTGATCACTGTCCTGTGCTGCCTGTTGTTCAGTGTTGAAAACTTCACATTATGTTTTTTGGGGTTTTGTTTGTTTGTTACATGATTACAGCCAAGAGAATAAATCCAATCTGCTATTCCATCTAGGCTGGAAGTACAAGTCCATGAGTATATTTTTAAGCCAGAAAAAGGAAGACACAACAATTATGCGTGAAATTCTAAGTGGGGAAGGCATCTGATAAAATAAACACTGTTCAGAAAATATTTTGACAGTCTAAAATTTGAAGGATATAGTTTTTCCATGACATTACAAAAGTCAAAGCATGCCAACTGAATAAATCTCTCCCCCAAATGGCAGGTACTTCATTTTAAAACAGAGTCAAACTATGGTTTTGTTCATATTTCTGGACTTATGGATATATGCAAAATCTCCTTTTTTCTTAAGCCAACATAAAAATAATTACTTTAAACTTTACAAAAAATTTAAAGTTGTTATTTTTATATTTCTAAAAGCCATTAATAAATATACAACTTTTGATTTAATCTTTGTTGTATTTTTTTCCATTACCATTTAGTCCCCTTATACCCCCCTCCCCTCAGCAATCACCACATAGTTGTCCATGTCCATATGTCCTTTTTCCTTTTTGCTCAATCCCTCCACCCTCTCACCTACCCCCACTAGCTGTCATCCTGCTCTCCATCTGAGTCTGTCCCCATTTTCCTTGTTAGTTCAGTTTGTTCATTCGATTCCACATCTGAGTGAAAACACATGGTATTTGTCATGCACTGACTGGCTTATTTCACTTGGCATAATGTTCTCCAGGTCCATTCATACTGTTGCAAAGGGTAACATTTTCTTCATTTTTACGACTGAGTAGTATTCTACTGTGTAAATGTCCTACAGTTCTTTTATCCATTCATTTACTGATGGACACTTGGGCTGCTTCCATATCTTGGTGATTGTAAATAACACTGCAATGAACACAGGGGTGCTTATATTCTTTTGAATTAGCGTTCTGGGTTCCTTTGAATATATTCCTAGAAGTGGAATGGCTGGGTCAAAAGGCAGGCCACTTTATAATTTTTTGAAGTATTTCCGTACTGCTTTCCAGAGTGGCTGCACCAGTCTGCATTCCCACCAACAGTGCAAAAGGGTTCCCCTTTCTCCACATCCTCGCCAGGACTTGGTTGTTGATTTATTGATGATAGCCACTGTGACAGGTGTGAGATGATATCTCATTGCGGTTTTAACCTGCATTTCTCTGATGATTAGTGACATTGAGCTTCTTTTCATATGTCTATTGGGCATCTGTATGTTCTCATTGGAGAAATGTCTATTCGGGTCCTTTGTCCATTTTTTAATTGGTTTGTTTGTTTTTTTAGTGTTGAGCTTTTTGGTGATACTGTACACAGAGAACCCCAAAGATTCCACCAAGAAACTATTAGAAATGATAAATGAATTCAGCAAAGTAGCAGGATACAAAATTAATATCCAGAAATAAGTTGCCTTTTTATATGCCAATAACAAAGTAACAGAAAGGGAAATTAAGAAAACAATCCCAATCACAATTGCTACAAAAAGAATAAAATTCCTAGGAATAAACCTGATCAAGGATGTAAAAGACCTGTACATGGAAAATTATAAGACACTGAAGAAAGAAGTAGAAGACACAAATAAGTGCAAGCACATACTGTGTTCATGGATAGGAAGAATTAACATCATTAAAATGTCCATACTACCCAAAGCAATCTATTGATCCAGCACAATTCCTATCAAGATTCCAATGATGGATTTCACAGAACTAGAATATTTCAAAAATGTATATGGAACCACAAAAAGCTCTACATAGCAACAGTGATCCTGAGAAAGAACAACAAAGTTGGAGGAATCATGCTACTTAGTATAAAACTATACTATAAGGCCATAGTAATGAAAACAGCATGGTACTGGCAAAAAAAAACAGACACAGATCAATGGAACAGAATAGAGAGCCCAGAAATAAACCCACACCTTTATAGTCAATTAATATTCGACAGAGGAAGAAGCAAGCACATACAAAAGGCTAAAGATAGTTTATTCAATAAATGATGTTGGGAAGACTGGACAGATACATGCAGAAAAATGAAACCAGACCACTTTCTTACACCGTACAAAAGAATAAATTCAAAATGGATCAAGCGTTTAAATGTTACGCCTGAAACCATAACAATCACAGAAAAAAAGAAGTAAAAAACAGGCAGCAAAATCTCGGACACTGCTCATAGCAATATTTTATTAGATATATCTTCCCAGGCAAGGGAAATAAAAAATAAACAAATGGGACCACAATTTTTTTTAAAAAATCTAAGTTAAAAGCTGTTTTCCCCTTCTTTTGATTAATTCAACTGAAAAATATACAATGGAACTCAATGTTAGCAGTTCAAAGTCATAATGCTGCAAAGTCGGCTTGGTTGACGCTGCTATCAATAGTCTTTAGCAGGTCTATAAAACTTGCTTTGGTTTTGGAACAAATCTCAAATGGACACCTGTAATATCCAAGTCCTATAAAGTGTTCCAATATACTGAGGTTTTAACACTGGCTAAACTATAAAGAAAAGCCCCAAACTATTTAGAACACACATACTCTATAGTGGCAATTACAAAGAAAAGCAGTCTGTCACCAAGACACATGACTTGCTTCTCTGTGTGCCTGTTTAAACCTTTGACTTGCCCCAGCACCACCTGCAGGTCTCTGACCTTTAAGAGCACATGCTTTCATAAGAAAACAGCATATACAGTTCCAAAGAAATTGATAGAACACAATGGGGGCATAGAAGGCAGTAAAAATCTCTGCTTGGGTGACCTCCTTTCCCCCCTTTGAAAACCACTTTCCACCCCATTGGCTATGTGGCTTAGACTGTACTGCCTGGCTCCTTGTCTTCATGCTACTTAACCACCATTCATTCCATTTATCACAGGCAATTATACAAATGAGCCAAATTCCCAAATTTTTATCTAAGGGAGCTTCTGAGAAAAGTGCTAAGCTAGGGTGTGAGGGAATGCTTTTAATGGAGTGTGAGAGGGCAGAGAAGAAACTAGAGGAAATTTGCTGGAGAGAAACGGAATTCAAGGAGCTGAGCGTAAATCTGAGACTGGCTCATTCTAACTATAACTTTGTACCTCACCTTCACGCATTCTTCCTGGAAATTAGGTAACTGGTTTTTATCTACATGTCTAAAGGCTGCCTCTTGAGATAAAAAAATTATTCTATTAGCCAAAACTCAGTTAAATTTTTAAAATTATAAATGTAATACGTTACAGGAACTTGGGGAAAAAGAAAAAACATTCACCGTAATTCAAATATTACAACTTAAGGGTACTTTTCTAAAACATGTACTTTATTTTTTAGAACAGCTTCGGGTTCACAGCAAAAATTGAATGAAACAGCCAAAAGAGCCTTGAAAAGAACAAAGTTGGGAAGACTCACACTTTGGGTTCCAAAACCTACTACAAAGCTATAGTAATCAACTCAATGTGGTTATTAGGGTAAGGATAGACACATAGAACAATGGAAGAGAATTGAAAGCTGAGAAACTCTTAGATTTATGGTCCACCGATACTGAGAAAGGGTGCTAAGACAATTCAATGGGGGAAATAATATTCTTTTCAATAAATGATGCTGGGACAATTGGATTTCCACAGGCAAAAGGTTACAAATTGGAAACCTTTTCTCACACCACTTACAAAAAGTAACTCAAAATGGATCAAAGACCTCAATGGAAGAGCTAAAACTATCAAATTCTTACAAGAAAATACAGGGATATAAATCTTCACTGACCTTGGATTAGGTAATAGTTTCTGTTTTAAAAAATCTTTATTAATTTATTGATTTGAGAGAGAGAAAAAAAGAGCAAGAGAGAAACACTGATTTGTTATTTTATTTATTGATACATTCATTGGTTCATTCTTTATGTGCCCTGACTGGAGACCAAACCTGAAACTTGGAGTATCGGCAGATGCTCTAACCAACTGAGCTACTTAGCCAGGGCTTAGGCAACAGTTTCTTGTGTGAAATTGAAAGCACAAGCCAACAAAGAAAAATATATAAATTAGACACCACAAAAATTAAAAACTTTTGTGCTTCAAAGGACACCATCAAGAAAGTAAAGAGCCCTAGCTGGTGTAGCTCAGTTAATTGAGCACAGGCCTGTGAACCAAAGTGTCGCTGGTTCGATTCCCCATCAGGGCACATGCCTGGGTGGCAGGCCAGGTCCCTAGTATGGGGCGCATGAGAGGCAACCACACATTGATGTTTCTCTCCCTCTCTTTCTCCTTCCTGTCCCCTCTGTCTAAAGACAAATAAATAAAATCTTTAATAAATAAATAAATGGCTCCCCTTTGCCTTAAAAAAAAGAAAGTGAAAAAACAATACATAGGAAGGAAGTTTGTAAATCATGTATCTGATAATAGGATTTATTTAGAACATATTAAGAACTCCTACAACTCAATAAAAAATCAACCCAATAATAAAATGAACAAAAGATTCAAGTAGACATTTCTCCAAAGAAAATATACAAATGGCCAATAAACACATGAAAAGATGCTCAACATCATTAGTCATTAGGGAAATGCAAATCAAAGCCATAGTAAGATGCCATTCAATACCCAAAAAGACAGATAATAATAACAAGTATTAACAAAGATGTGAAGAATGTGGAGCCCTCATACACTGCTAGAGGGAATATAAAACGGTACAGCTGCTTTGGAAAACAGTCTCGCTGTTCCTCTAAAAGTTAAACAGTTACCATCTAATCAAAAATTCTAAGAATATAAAAATAAATGTTCACACAAAAACATGTACATGAGTGTTCATAACAGCCTTATTCATAATAGCCAAAGAGTACAAACAATCCAAATATCCACTAATTACTGAATGGATAAACAAAATGTAGTAAATCCAAACAATGGAATATTATTTATAATGAAAAGCAATGAAATACTGATAACATGCTACATGAATGAACATTGAAAATATTACACTAAATGAAAGCTAAACACAAAATGACGTTTATGGTATGATTCCATTACATGAAATGTCCAGAATAAGCAAACCCATGAAGACAGAAAGTTGACTGATGGTTTTCTAGGGTAATGGGGGAAGAAGGGGGTAACTACTAATGGGTATGAGATTTCTTTCATTTTTTTAAAGATTTTATTATTTATTTTTTAGAGACAGGAAGAGGGGGAGAAAGAGAAGGAGAGAATCATTGATGTGAAAGAGAAACATTGATCTGTTGCCTCTCATACATGCTCTGACCGGGGACCAAAAACCCGCAACCCAGGCATGTGCCCTGACTAGGAATCGAACCAGCAACCTTTGGCTTTGCAGAATGACACCCAACCGACTGGGCCACACTGGCCCAGGAGGGTATGAGATTTCCCTTTGTCATGATAAAATGTTCTGAAGTGGGATACTGGTAATAGTTGTACAACTCTGTGACTATACTGGAAACCACTGACTTGTATAACAATTTAAAAAGGTGAATACTGTTATAAAAATTATCCTATTGAATAGATGGAGCATAAAATTCATGATATACGTCACTTACAATTTAGTTATTCTACATAACACTGCTGTGGACATTTTTGTGCCCAGGCTTTTATCATATCATATAATTAAAAGTATGGATTCTTCAAACAGGCTGATCAGTGAGAATCTTGGCTTGACAACATAGCAGGTGCATAATCTTGGGCAAGTCACTTAATGTCTTTGTGCCTTAATTTCCCCATCTATGACATGAAATTAACAGTATTGGGATTAACAATCTTGGGATTGTGAGGATTAAATTAAGTGACACATGTACAGGGCTTGTATGGTGCCTGTCACATAGTAAACTTTCAACATTAGTAGCTGTTATAATTGTCAGTCTAGTTCCTATTATTTTCCTGTGATGATTTTCAGTAGTGTCACTGGGTCAAAAACCATAAACATTTATGTATCTGAACACATTTTGCCAAACTACATTTTAAAATGTGCTGCCAGTAGTAAACATGCGGGAGAACCAGAGAAACCACGCCATCATTGATATTGTGCTGTATAGGAAGTTTGTTTGTTAATGTAATAGGTGTCCCACTTTGCTCACTTTTGCTGTTTTTGGCCCTTAGCAGCTTGAAACCCAACAGTTTTCTAATAATTCTACAAACACCTACAGGATGTGACATCTGGGCAGGACCCTATAATGGGGGCTATAATAGAAACTGAAATGAGTAAGGCAAGGGTTTTACATGAGGTGGGCAAAGAAACATTTTAATTTAAGATAACTATGATTAAGTGCAAGAGAGCTACAAAGTATTTACAAGGGTAGAGAAAAGATGGCAATGTTTGAGCTAGTTCTTGAAGGATGGGCATAATTTCAACCGGCAAGGGTGTGGCCGGAGTAAAATCAAAGCTGGTTAAGAGAACACGACACATTCCAAGACTGTGGCTCGAGGACAAAGTGGCTGGGGAAGGGAATTGGGAGAAAACAAGGCAAGGGTGCCCTAGGAGCACAAAGACAACCCTCTATAACAGAGCCAGTGACCCTGTGAGCTGAGAGGGAAGGTTTCCTCACAGGGCAAACGTCTGCAGAAAGACACCAAGACTCGAATCATCATGACCCATCCAGGGAACTGCACATAATCCAATTTGGCTAAAGGGAAGGGTACATGAGGCAAGGAGGCAGATGATGCTAAATAAATAGGCCTGGCTGTGAAGAACCTTGTGTGCCAAAATAAACCATGTGATCTTTATCCCAAAGGAAATAGGGAACTGAAGCACTTTTAAGAAATGACAACCAGACTGCCTTAAAAAAAATCACTCTGGCAACCCTCCAACAACTTCCCATCTCTCACAAATAAAATCCAAAGTCCTTCTATGTTTAAAACCCTACATGCCCACAGTGGCTATCTCTGAAATTTCTTCCTATTGCTCCTCTTGCTCACCCTGCATTTGCTGCCCTGGCCTTCCTGCTGCCCCCTCCAAAATGGCCCTCCTCAGGTGTCTGCACTTGCCGTGCCCTTCGGCCTGGAACTCTTCCCTCACAGAGCCCTGCAGTTTGCTCCCTCAACTTCCTTTGGGTCTCTGATCAAATACTTCTTATCGGAGAGTCCTTCCCTATTACCTGATACAAAAAGAGCAGAAATGACAGCCATCAGCCCTACCTTTTTTCTCCTTCCACTCACCACCTGGCACACATATTTGTCTATTGCCTGTGTTTCTGTACCGTAATGTAAGTTCCACAGTAAGATTTTCTCAGTTATCATGATACAGGAACTATTATTGCCATTTCCAGAAGGCAACATGAAGGGGTATCATATTCCAGTGAACAGTGGGACCAGGCAGAATGACTCCTGACCCTGCCCTCCAATCATTTCACACCCCCACGCTCACTGACTCTAGAGCCACCATTCCTGCGCACAGGTTCCACTCTGACGAGTACTAAGTTAGTAAAAACTCCAAATTCACACTATGTTCTTCTAAGAAGGTATGGGTTGTTATCATTTGTTATTAGCCAAATTTTAAAAGCCGGGAAACTTTTTTAAATGATGAATTAAAATACGCAAGGTATCTGGACATTTACCTATCCAACGAGCTGTTACTTTTTTAAAAAAATTTTTACTTACTGATTTTAGAGAGACAGAGAAAGGGAGAGAGACAGAAACATTGATTTGTTGTTCCACTTATTTATGCATTCATTGGTTAATCCTTTTTTTTTTAAAGATCTTATTTATTTTTAGAGAGAGGAGAAAGGAGGAAGAAAGAGAGGGAGAAAAACATCTATGTGAGAGAGAAACATCAATCGGTTGCTTCTCTTGTATATGCCCCATCGGGGATGGAACCCACAACCCAGGCATATGCCCTGACAGGGAATCGAACTGGTGGTCCTTCAATTTGCAACCATTCAATTTGCCGGACAACGCCCAACCAACCTAGTCACATGGGTCAGGGCATTTGGTTGATTCTCGTATGTGCCCTGACTAGGGATCAAACCTGCATCCTTGGTATACTTGGACAACACTCTAAGCAAGGTACCTGGCCAGGACCAACTTTTTCTTGTTTAAGACCCACAGATATTAAAACAAGATGAAAAGATTTTATGAAAGTAGAGGGAGCATAGCATATGACACCAAAACTAATTTTCCAAGACCCTTTTTCAAATAAATATTCAACTTCAGAAATAAAATTAACTCCATTTTTAAAATTACCCATCAAAATTTTCTGAGGTATCACTACCAAAGGAAAAACATGTTCCAGGAAAATACCACGTTATCCAATAAATATAGTATTAAATGTAGAGTAAAAGAATGAAAGTGAGGTCTCACTAACATTCTCTCCTGTTTCTTTTCCTACTCCTCAGGTTAATTTCTTCTTATTTTAATTCTCACCTGAGGATATGTTTTTATTGATTGTTTTTAGAGAGAGAGGAAGGGAGAGACAGACAGACAAACACTGATCAGTTGCCTCCCATATGCACCACGACTGGGAATCAAACCCACGACCTCTGATGTACAGGATGACACTACAACAAACCGAACTACCCGGCCAGGGCTAATTTCTCCCTTCACTGACTATTCTTTCATCCCATTTCCCATTACTGAGTGCTCCTTTTCAAAATGAAGTTCTCAAACAGCTTTTCCTTGTCAACCACTTCTTGCCAGAACTCATTCACTCTTAATTTCAACTACTATGTATCTCTATTAGGGTAACTCCCAATCTAGTTATAAGTTCTCCATCTTCCCTTCTCCAATTACTGATCTCTAATTGCCTGACTATAGACACTTCAGGGCCCTTTTATATCCCTGTATGCTTCAGGAAAAATCAGCTTTTCAAAATTGGCCCATTCTGTGTTTACTTCATCATCTATGTTATCTGGCTGTTCTCCTAGGTTTACAACTTTAATGTAATTTCTCTCCATTTACACAACAGGACCTGCCAACTGTTCATCGTGTTTCCTATTATCCTACTTTCCAGTTCCACAGCTACCACGTATTCTAGGTTTTCTTCATTTCCTTTCTGAATTCCACAGTTCTCTAGCTGACCTGCCTACTTCTAGCCTACTCCCTCACTTCCATCCATTCCATACCTACTACCCGTAAAACCTCTCTCATACAGTACACTCCCCAGTTCAAGGACTTTAAATAGTTCCTTGATACACAACAAACCCAAACTTCTCAAATCAGCGTTTAGGGTCTTCTACCCCTTCAGACTGCCACTAGTAAATGTTTGTGTAAAACATTCTAAGGATACAAACCCTAGAACAGCAACATCTTGATCTTCCATATCTGAATCAGTGAATTGTAAACCAGGTTTACTGAGGATACAGTCAACCATCCTACACTTGATTTTAACTAATTATATCAGACAATGGGACTATATTACTTAATCTACCATCCTCTGAACATTTCAAATTATTAGGCTGGCCAAAAAGTTCGTTTAGTTTTTTCCGTATGAAGGCTCTAGTAATGTTTAGTTGTCTTTAACTTAATTTGAAACAATTTTGTTAGATTGTGTTGTGACAGCTGTGATATCAGCATGCATTTTAGAAAAACTGATCAAAATTGGCGAATTTTTGTGCAGTCATTTTAATGTTGAAGACGGAAGAAGATATGTAACATTTCTGGTGTATTATTCTTTACTATTTCAAGAAAGGTAAAAACACAACTGAAATGCAGAAAGAGATTTATGCAGTATATGGAGAAGGTGCTGTGACTGAGCGAATGTGTCAAAAGTGGTTTGTGAAGTTTCTTAGTACTATTGACATTCTGGTCAAATCATTCTTTGCTGTGGGGCTGCCTTATTCACTGGAAGTTGTTTAGCAGCACCCCTGGCCTCTACCCACTAGAAGCCAATAGCAGGAGAGAGCCGACATACTTAAAACACTCCAAGTTATTGGTGAAAATAAAAAATGTCTTTTATTTTATGGAAAAAAATAAATGGACTCTTTGCCCAACCCAATATCACAAGGATTCATTTTCAAAAGTTGAACCCTTCCAAAATGAAAGTGTGTACAGTTATCGGAAAATAACACCCCATATCCTTAGTGAACATTAGACATTATAAAGGGGTGAAATTATTTTTAATGGTGGCAACTTTGCCAAAATCTATAAAAAGTTTAAGTACAAATATCCATTAGCCCAGCAATACCACTTCCAGGAAATTGCCTATAGATATTCTCACAGAAGCAAGCAAAATTATAGGCAGAAGGATATTAAACACAACATTGTTGTAACAGATTTTTAAAAATGGAACACAACTAAAATTCCTTTACGAGGCTATTATTTTATGTCCCCACAAGGGAATATTATGCAACAATTAAAAATAAAGAAGCAGCTGTATATGAGTTGATATGGAAAGTTGTTTAAGAATGGCCTAAGTGGGGGGAGCAACTTATAGAACAGAGAACAGAATGTAATAGAATAATTTCTAGTGGTCAAAAAAATGCATATACATTTGTAAGTGCAAGAAAGTATCTAGAAAACATATACCAAATCGTTTATAGTAGTTAATTGGAAGAATGGGACTCAGGAGAAGAAATGGATATTCATTGTTTTTTCAAAAAAAATTTTTTTAAATCCGTGTTTATTGATTTTGGAGCGAGGGGAATGGAGGGAGAGAGGGAAAGAAACATGGATGTGAGAGATAAACATTGATCAGTTGCCTCTCGTACATGCCCCAACGGGGGACTGAACCTGCAACCTAGGCATGTGCCCTCACAAGGAACCAAACCTGCAACATTTCTGTTCATAGGATGATGCTCCAACCAACCAACCAACCAACCAAGAGACACAGGCCAGGGTAGGATTTTCATTTTATGTGTGTGTAAGTATACATATCTTTTAAAAAAATAATCACTTTTTAAATTTTCATTTAAAAAAGAAAAGGCTGAACACAGCAATGGTTTGACAAATATATTGATTTTGATTACCCAGAGTGCAGGAAATATGAGCTACTAAAATGCTTAATGAGAAACTCCTCCATTCACTCAACAACTATTTATGGAACACTTATACCATGTGTCAGGCATTGTGCCCGATGATACTGACATAATGGTGAACAAGAAGGACCTCCTCCCTCCTGCCAAAGAGCTCACGAAGGACCTTGGTCTTCATTTTTCCTGTTTCCCTGTAAGAACCACACTAACTCCAGGTCTGTATTCTCATTAAGTCTATTATACCTATGGTTTCCCATAAAATAGATACAAATGAACAGAATAACTATATCAAACAACAAAGCCTTTAAAATTATTAACTATTTCCTTCATAATTAATTTTAAAAGTTATTAGAAGCACAATTTGTAGAAAGAACAGTTCAACAAACAAACACCCTTTCAAATAATAAGTAACCCAAATGTTAAATGAAGTTTAAGGGAATTAACTAAGAACATTCAAAAATGGAAAAAAAAGTTATAGGAAATTTTTATTTTCTTCACTGATTACAAATGTTTACTAAATTTTTGTACAATGAACATGTACTACATAGCAAGAAAAATGTAGAAACTGTTCTTCAAAGAACCATCTATTGCAACAACAGATCAGCTGCTGAGCACTCACACTCCTTACCCTACTGTATCAGGCCCTTTATGGTCTGGCCTTGAGACTCCTTGTTTTAGGCTTGAAGCCCATTCTGCCTTCTGCGGGAAACAACATTCTGGGACTTTCCGCTGGGAAACCATGGGAAACCACCGCACCTCTTCAGGTGGACCCCAATCCCCAATCTCTCTGCCAGTCAGTGTTTTCCATCCCCTTGGCCACCACAATGGTTTAGAGGTGAACCTGACAGATCCAAACCAAAATCAGTCCGGAAAAGAGGCTAATTTTAGTGAGGCTATTAAGAAAATTATTATTACTGATGTAAAAATGCAGCTAAAATTCCTAAAAAGAATCTTGTAATAAATAGGATGTTCATTTAATGCAGCAGTAAAAAAGTAGTAAGTTACCTCTTTTATTGAAATATGCAGCAATAGAACAGCAACAAAAACCCACTATCAGAAAATTCCCATTTTAAAGAAGCTATTAAAACTTCATGCTTGCCTCGGATAAGAATACTGAATCCGCCCTGGCTGGGTGGTTCCTTTGGTTGGAACATCATCCCATTCGTCATAACGTGACAGGTTCAATCCCCAGGTCAGGGTGCATATGGGAGGCAACCAACTGATGTCTCTCTCACATCAGTGTTTCTCTCTCTCTCTCTCTCCTCCCCTTCCTCTCTCTCTAAAATCAATAAAAACATATCCTCACGTGAGGATTATTTTTTAAAAAGTGTTGAGTCCACATCACATCTTGTTAAAAAAAAAAAAAGGTAAGTATAGGAATGGTAAGAAAATACAGGTTAGCAGGCATGTACACTAATCACATCTCCTCTGACAGAAAATTTCTAATAACTTAAAAAATACAGATTCCTATGAGTAGTATTTTCTGAGGCACCAAAAATGCCACAGTATCAATATTCTACCTCAATAAAAAAATTAATAAAAATAATAAAATAAGATGCCACAATACCCCCTCAAAAAACTTGTGATACATCTAACTTTTTAAGTAGTTTTGACCAATTAATCATTTTTTTTCAATGCTAAGAAAATTATAGAGTACATTAATAAATTATAGGGAAACAAAGTTTAATTCAATAGGAGAAAATAAAACTTAACCATTAGAACTTCCTAAGAGAAAATGAACCATCTTGTGGAACTGAACTAAAACCAAAACTGTAATTCTCTGAAAAAAAAAGACATCCTTGAAGAACTCAACTGATGTGCCAGCTGTTTCATTTCTTAAAAGCGTATAGCTGAACACATATAATAATCTGTTGCCTTTTTTTCCCAGCATTCCACAATTTTCCTGGCCTACAATGCACATACTATATCTATTATCATATTTAAGCATCTGACAGCATTGTTATAAGAATCCATAATATTCGGTTCCAACTAAACACACATATAAATTTTAGTCTTCAAATGGCAATGGATTTCAGTGGTTAAAATCATATATATTTTTTCCACAAAGTCTAAATACAATACATTTCCTGAACTTTTAGCTTTCAGTTTCCTGTTCGTCAATGGATACAACTCTAGAGGCAATACATAAACACACCCCAGACACGGTGTTTCCACTTCTGACAACAGTGGACATAAACTTAATATGACCAAATACAACTACAGTCCACATAAACGGTACGTGGCAACTAACGCAGCAATAGCAGGAATTTAATAAGTTACAAAAATGGAAATATAAATTATATTTCTTATGTAAGAATTCAATAATAAACTTTTATAACTTAGAATTCAGAAAAAGTTTCTCTCTCCTGAAAAATGATAAGCTTCTTTATCAGACAATAACTATGAAACCTATCCTGTTTCCTTTTTTCTCTTGCTTGCCAGGAAGCTCAGAGCTAAATTTAATGTTCAAAAATAGAAACTATCTTGCCCCAGGTTACTGATGTAAAGAATTCTTTGCACTCCTTGATCCTGCTCATTATATCTTAAGTGATTTATGTTTGTTTTTGGATTCTGTTTTTAAAGGTCCTGGCCTTTTTTGTTTTAATTACAAACTATCATATCCTTTCAATGAATAGAACAAATTATTTAAAAATTTAACAATTTAAAAGATTATATCTTCATATCACTGAATAATAATCTGTTAAACAAAATCTGTTAACCTACATTATAATATGTAGGCTCTAAAATGTATCTTTATTTTCCTCTTTTAAAGTTAATATAATTCATGATTTACTTTTAGAAAAGCTACTGGCAAGTATCTAAAATAAAAGAATGATAAAATAACACAGGATCAAAACAAATTAATAAATTTGGGACACTAGATTAGGACTTGCAATTTTTTAACGTTTTAATTTACTAACAAAATTGGTCTGGCAAAGCTAGGTAACTGTCATAAAATAACTCACATAAAATGTATTAAAAATCTTATTACTATTATCAGCATTCTTACATACAAAATAGACCATAAGGATAAAAATATTTCAATGGTTTAGAAACCTTTAAAAAAAAGGGAAACGAAGCCACACTTCTTTAGAAATTATAGACACACAAATAAATATACATGAAAACGTTCGAATGTGGCAATACCAAGAAGTTTGTTAAATGGAAATAAAAGGACATATTAATAAAATGAACAAAAAATATAAAGACAAAAGAAACAACCCAAACTGACAAGTCTAGATTAAAAACTAAACAAAAATATATCATGAATTAAAGAAAATGTACAATATAATCATATTAAAGTACAAAATGGAAATAAACACATTTCACAACAAGGACAACAGTCTATAAGAATGCATAACAATATTAAAGCACTTCACTTCTAGGAGCCACAAATAAAAACCAGAAAATGATACTAAGT
>VMDR010022958.1:0-15907 GCA_007922815.1 Macrotus californicus | reverse complement strand
TTTTCCTGTGTTTGGTTCCTCAATATGTTCAAAAGCCAATCGGTCTCGTCAGTCTGAATTTTCCCATTTTCAATCCTGAGAAACTTTCCTGAACTACTTTCTTCATGATTTTTTTTCTCTTTCCTCTTCCTTTCTCCTGGACCTTCTCTTACTTTACTCTTGGAAGTACTGTCTCTTTCTTTTCCTTTTCTTTTTTGTCTTCTCCCTGAGTGATTTTCTCAACTTTATTTTCTAAGCCTTCTATTAAATTCTCATTTCTGCAGAGAAAACTTAAACTTCCAAGATCTTTTTACTTCACTGATTTTTTATTATAATCTCCTTTTCTGGTTTTATTTTTGAAATATCTTTTACTTTTCTAAATTTATTATGTTTCTTTTTTCTTTTAATTTTCTCTCTTCCCCCCTCCCCTGCATTGTCTCTTTTTCATCCTAATTCACTTTTGTCTCCATCTTTTACAACAGAGACTTTTTTCAATGATCCTTGGACTTCTGTTCCTATTTCAGAGCAAAGCATGAAAAAGCTCACTGGAAATGTTTTGTGCAGAAAGAGGAAAATCAGAGAGCTAAGTGCTGGGCTTCATTAAAAATCACACTGCAGTGCTATCATCTTTATGTCGGTCTTTCCTCTGATCCTGGTCTCAAGCCAGAATTCTCTGAACCGAGTGAGGAAAAGGGTTGAGGCCTCTACCATTTAGTATTCAGACTTTCACATAGTCTTGCTGCCTTTGCTATGGCAACTCACCTCTGCTTTTCAACTCTGCTTGGACCTAAAACAGCGATGATCAGCTTTAACTCTGCAGAGAGTAAAATTCCCATCTTTGTCAGGGAAGAGAGAGGAATTCTCTGTGAACATCCATATGAGCATCTCACTGCTCTTGGAAAATTGGACAGAACCACAGCATGATTTATTCACTTATTTCTCTGTTTATTTACTTATTTATTTTATCTCTCACTGACCCTTTAAATTTTATTCAATGATACTTCCCATGACATGCCCTGACATGCGTAATTTCCAGGTGACCTGCACTCTGGAATTACTTCCATGTCCCCAGTCACTTTGAACACACAAACACAAATTTTCAAGGGAAGTATTTTTCAGGATACGATTCATGAACCACCTGTATAAGAACCATGTGAGAATCTTGTTACAATGTTAATTTCCGGACCCTGGCCCCATAGTCAATTAATCAAAATCCCTGGAGGTGGGACCTGGGACTCCGCACTTTTTAGCTAGCATCCCAAGACAAATTTTAACCATGCTGAAGTTTGAAAATACTGGACTCCAGACTGAGAGCCTAGGTGAGGAACATTGCGCAGGAGAAAGAACTTATGAACAATGAGGACAGAAAGATTGCGGGAGATTTAAAAGACATTTAGGGAATAGAAGCAACAAGAAGACAATAGGACCCAGCTATTGACCTTGATAGACATAGTCAATTGCCCAAAAATTTAATGTACATGCCAAATAATTTAATGTACATGTTGAACAAATTCTCACCAAGGTTTTAACAATTTATCACGTTTTGGTATATTGCTCTCCTTCATTTGCAAAGAAAAGAATTGCATTTCTACTGAAGATTCCCAAGGAATAAATCTGTAAATGTAGAAGTTTAGACTCCCTGACAGGTGGAGTCAAAGATATTTTAGGCTGGCATAAATGATTGTGGTGAAAGTGAAGCATAATGCAGAAACACCCAGATGACAGAGAAGGCAGACAATTTAATTCTAGGGGGAAAAAATTGCAACTGCCATACTTCAGTCTGAATGCTACTCTAGCAGCGTGAGTAATTTTTTTTACTAAATATTTGAGCTCCTCTGGGAATTCATGTAATTGCAAATGTTGAAGAAAAATTTATGATCAACACAGGCCCTTTACAAAGTCCTCATTAATCCCCGACATTCAATTTTCAAATTCTTAATCACAGAAGGTCTGAATATATAGCCTTATGGTGATGGTACACATATTTTTTCTATGGTTATGCAAGGTGCCCTTGGAAAGACAACACTAAAAGCGTTTGCTGTTTATGTACCCAGAAAGTGGAACATCAGGAGATGCTGATGAAAACCAATTTCCTTGCTCTCCCTGGGCAGCCTATGTGCCCAGTGCCCAAGAATACATATGTTGTGATGACTCTTATGTAGAGTCAAGTCTGATGACACTGTATTCATTGGCAGTACTTTAAGGCTTGTAGAGCTGTTTCGTACACATGATCTTAATGAATTTCTACAGTAAATTCGTGAGATGGTTATTACATGTTAGGATAACAAAACTAAGGCTCAAAGAATTAAATAACTAGCCCAAGGACATGCATCTAGGCAGTAAAGGGGCCGTCATGTCAGCCAATGCACTTTGATGAAAAGTCCAGCGATTTCTGCAAAAAGTCCCACATTTTAGGTTATGTTAATGAGTAGAACTTTGCCTCAGGATCTCTTTCATCTTTGTTTTAGCTCACTTTTCTCTCTCCTCTCCCTCTCTTCCCTCCTCTCGCTCTCTCCTGGTATGAATCACCTCCTCAAGTACACAGTGGTCTATGCTACAGGTCATCCTGTCAATGAGAAACTGTTCAGGTTTCCCCTTCTTTGGTAATATTCGGGACTCTGAAATTTCTTGACTTTCAAAGTTTAATGGTGTTGTTTATGAAAAGGAACAAAGTTTAGGAGTGGACTAGACATCTGCTCTCTAGCTCAGAGTTTCAAAGGGGGTCTTGTGCAGAGAATCCGTATCTGGGTGGCCACATCTTTTTTAGATTAGGAATAAGAGATACAGGTGGTTCTTCACTATTCTTTGGATTTTTGACTTGCATTCCCTCCTCTGGACTGCAACACTTGATGGCTACCTTTCTGAGACTCTTGTATGGCCAGAATGCCTTTGGGCTTACACATTACCCATTTATCTTCTGCTCAGTCATCATAAATCTGCTTCAGAATCACTTTCTCAAACCTTACCTGAATCCCCAGTCTAGGTTGGGCAGCTTCTGTCATATGCCACTTTTGTAGTTGTAATTACTTGTCTAGTGTCTGTCTTTCCAAAGGCAGAGTGTCCTATGAAGAAAAAGACCAGACCCACCCACTTTCATTATTGATGTCTTCCAGTGCCTAATTCATTACCAAGCATATGATACATATTCAACTAATATCTCTCCAATGAAGGAGAGAAGAGAGCAATAATGGTGTGGGAGGCAAAATAATTACCATGTTCCAGACTGTCTGGAAACCAGCCAACATGCCTGAGCTTCTGGCTTCTCATTTTCTCCAAGTCTGTACATTTGATTTCCTCACTTTTTGCCTGTGCTGAGATTCTAAATGAAAGTATCAGGGGAAATATTCACAAAGGGATGACTGTGACTTTTATAATTATTAATAACTGACGACTTTTGTGGCAGAAGTTCCAGTGCCTGTCCTGCAGCTCAAGCCTGTGAAGAAAACATTTAATTCTCAGTACTGTCGGTCTAATAAATCAGGCTTCAATAAAGTTAATTAACTAGAAAGCACATGGCTTGGAAAACCCCATCAAACCTTTCCTAGATTAAATACTGATGAGAGGCTGGACCAATACCTAAGCTGGATCTCTGACTGCACTGTCAGTCTTATAGAATGAGACAAGCGGCCACTGGGAGAACCGCCTGCACACACATTGATAAGGAACACGTTGAAACAACCCAGACAAATGGTTTATGAACCCACGTCAAAGTCTTACATCAAAAGTGTTAGGATTTTAACATATGAAGTTTGAGGAGGAATATTTAGTCACAGCATTACACTCCTGCTCTATAAAGTAATATTCTTATCATATGCAAAATACATTGATTCCATCACAACAACTCCCAGTCTTAATTCATTCCAGCATCAACTCTGAAGTCTAAAATTTCACCTAAATATCATCTAAATCAGATATGGATGAGACATGAGGGATAATTCATTCTGAGGTAAAATTTCTCTCCAGCTGTGAACCAGTAAAACCAAACAATTGCATGCCTACAAACTGTAATGGTGAGACAAGCATAGATAAACATTCCCATTCCAAAAGGAAGAAGTGGGAAATAAGAAGAGGTGAAGGCAAGACCAAAACCTAATTAGGTACAATCCTTGATATCCTAAGGCCCTAGAATAATCCTTTCGGGCTCCCTGCTGTGCTCCCCAGGCCCACTAGGAGAGCGAGCCCACCTTCTACCCCACTGAGGCAGTGGTCCTGCCCCACAACTTGGCCATGCAGGGGTCACGCCATCAAAGCTCTGGGAAGCCTTTCCCTCACATCTTGGGCAGAGACCATTTGAATTGTGAAAGCAAAGTGACACCCACCTCCCACCCTTTTGAAACTAAGGAGGCAGCCCCGATTATCTCTGAGTCATCTCTGGGGTTTCCCTTTTCTTGCCCTGAAAAACATGTCCTAGCTTCTGTTGAGATGGCTGGTTAAATCCGTGGCTCAATTCCACACTAATCTCCTCATCAAACGGTGACTTGGCCTCATGTTTGGGAGTGTTCTCTCCCGAACACAGGTTCTCACCCTTGCCATATGAATAGGCTGAGAGTTTTTCAAATCTTTAAGTTCTTATTTGTTTTAGTTCAAAACTTTGTTTTTTTAAATTAATTTCTCTCTTCTCACATTTTACTCTAAGCAGTCAGGAGGAACCCAGCCACTCCTTCAAAACTTCACTTGCAAAACTCCTCAGCTAAAAAGCTAATTTCATCACTTCTGAGTTCTACCTTCCACAGAACACTAGGACATGCACACAATTCAGCCAAGTTCTCTGCCACTTTACAATAAGGATCACCATTCTTCCCGTTTCCAATAATGAGTTTCCACTCATTTCTGCCTGAGACCTCATCAAAATGGCCTTTACTAACCATACACCTACCAACATTCTGTTCATGATTATTTAGGCCTTCTCTAAGAAAACAGAGCTTTCTCTACAGCTTTCCTCTTAGCTCTCACCAGAATCACCTTTGTTTTATGATTGTTCAGTTACAGTTCTCCCAGCTTTCCCCCCATACCTCTCCCCTGCCCAGCCCAGCCGACCCCCTGCTTTGAAAGTCCCCTCACAACAACATTGCTTCTCCCATGCACTTCACAACTCCTCCAGCCTCTGCTAATTACCCAGTTCCAAAGTTGCTGCTCTGTTCTTAGGTAATTTAAACAGCAACACCCCATTTCTTGGTGCCAATTTTCGTCTTAGTTCAAGTTCTTATACCAAATATCTATATTCTGTCTTCCCCTCTTCTTCTTTCCAGAGAGCAACAGTCATCACTGCCAGGAAAGGCTAGGAGTCCTGGATATTTGTTAATTTTGCCTCCTTTGTCTGGCAATGTCCTTCCTTTCGAGTGTGAAGTATTTAGTGAGCTAGATTCTAGGGGAACCACAGAGGTAACTGGCACAGACATCTAAAACCTTGCCCAATATCACAAGGCTATTTAGGGGCAGATCTAGCTTTGGGACCCAGACATTTACCCTTTTCCTAAATCCTACACTCTTCATGTCCAAGAAAACTGTGACAGGTGATGGAGGACATACAGAATACACATGAAGTGCAGGAGAGAAGTGGAACAGTGGACAATCATCCAATTTCCTAAAACACACAGGTATGTTGAACAATTTCACTCTCATGGTCACTTTACAGACTGAAACTGAATCAGATGCTTAACATATGCCAGACACTGTGCTAAGTGCTTTACCTGGACCATTTTTTTTTTCAATTCTCTTGATTTTCTGAGATGTAAAAAGTATAAATCCCCCCACTGTACAAGTCAAGAGAAGCCAAAACTTGACTACACATTTGGAATCACCTGCTGGAAGAAGGATTCAAAATACAGATATCCGAGTCATATCCCAAGAATTCCTTAACAGATATGAAGGGAGAAGCTATGCAGCAAGAATTTTTTAATTTTACCCGATGATTCTAACATTAAGCAGAGTTTGAGAACCACAAGGTTAAATTACTAGCACAGGGTCAACCATGTAGCACCACATAGGTCAAATATTTGAACCCAAGCAGCTTGACTAGGGCACCCATGTCCTAACACTATACTATTCTGCCTCTACTGTAGGTGTGCCTTGCAGTATTTCATACTCTCAAAGACCAGAAGAATAGGTCAACTTATTCCCATTTTCAGAAGACACATCTGAGGTAGAAAGACATTGAGTAACTTATCAAGTGACATAGCAAATCAGTGGCAGACCTTGGTGTCCCATCCAAGACTTCCAGTGTCAACACCCACAGGTAGTCGTACTTTGTTATTCCTCAATGAACACGGGAAGGTCAGGTTTCCAGACTAGAATCTTTATCATGCACAGCAGAGAGGCAGAAACAACAGAGGATTAAGAACTGCACATGTGCAGAAGCTGGTACTTCTAGCCCTTCACTACGATACATGAAGAAATAAGTTCTTGTTGTTGCAATGTATTTTCTCAAACACACAGTGTGGTGCATAAGAGTGATACAGAATTAAAAGAAAATTCCATATAAAATTTCAGATACATGATGCTTGAATTAATTTCTGTAAACTAAGGAAGGGAGATGGGTTTGGCTGGGGGGAAGAGTGGTAGGAGGGAAAACTCAGACAACTGTAGTTGAACAATAAAATAATTTTTTAAAAAAATTTCTGTAAACTGTCTTGATAATCTGGGTATCATTTATAACACTATTTCCATTGGGAAATGACAAATTCACAAATAAACTTTTGGGTAACAACAGCAAGGTAGGGGATTACCTGCGCTATATAAACACCAGATGTTAATATCATAAATGCTAATTTGTATGTATATACAGAGACGTGTTTTAAAACTAAATATCAACTGAATTCATCTATCGATAAATATCAGGTGAATATTTCCCTTTCTTATCTTCAGAGACCAACAGAACAGCTTTTAAATATATGATGTAGCATTAAAAATTATTTATTTGAATTAAATTTCCCTATTCCAAGCAGCTAGCATCTGCCACGCAAGCCACATGTGGTGGCTTGGTTAGTGAGGTGATAAATAATTATAGCAGGAAACAACCACCTGATTCAATTAGGCATCAATCATTTCAAACACATCGAGCTTTGTTCTGACTGCCAGGTCCTTTGCTCTAACTAGATAAATTGCTGGCATTCCCTGGTCAGGTTCACGAATAAAGATCACCCTTAATCTCTTCTCTCCACTGCACACTTTCTCCCACTCTGTCTGGCAAGTCTGCTGCAGTCACTTTGGTCTACTCAAGTTTTTCACAAAACAGCCTTTATTTCGGTTCTTGTCATGCCCTCCCGCCCCATCCCAGACCCTGAATGTATCTTCCCTCTCTTTGCATGGAGAACCAGTTGAAAGAGCAGGTCTTCCCAGAAGCCTTCACAAAAGGTGCCATGTGGAATTTCACTTCGAGTCCCCTGCAGCCCTTTGACACAGTAGATCACGGCTGTGTCATCCTGCATGTCAGAGGCCACCTCGCACCCCTTTCATAAATGCATGAATGCCTGCTCTGTGCTAAGCACGGATGCCAGCAAGTACTGGGGAAGCCCTGAGGATATTAAAGGAGTAAATCCTAGATGCTCCAAGTCTGGCAGGAGATGTGAATGTGTAAAAAAGATTATTAGAACATAGTTGGACCAGGATTATAGTTGTTTAATGTTTTATTTTAAAATAGATAATATATTTCTATGTTAAAATGTTACCAAAAGGGAAAACAGTGAAAATGTTGTCTTCTACCTTTCTCCCAGTTATTCAGTTCCCCATTTCAGAGCCCACCGATGTTAGCGGTTCTTGCATATCCTCCCAGGGATAGTCTGTGAGCATCTGAATACACATATATGCATGCATGTGTATGTATGTGTCTACAGAGAGAGAATTAAAAAATTCACACAGATACTGCAAAAGCAAAAAGAAGGTACTGTAGCTTGTGTTTGAACTAATTCTGATAATTTGTATATCACCTGATGGGTACATAAAGAACTTTCTCATTGGTTTTAAATTTAGATACATACTATTTGATCACAAGGATATACCATAATTTATATAACCAAAGTGTGATTGAAGAATATGTTGGTTGTTCTCAGTCTTTTGCCATTATACAAATGTTACAGTGACTAATGTTACATATGCATCATGTATGTATATATGCATGTATGTATGAATTCTTCTGCCAAGTATAAGAATGCCTATTTTCTCACACCTTTACCAACATGATATCAAATTTTTTTATCTTAGACAACCTGATAAGAGGGGAATAAAAAAACACAATGTCAGTTTAATTTGCATTTCTTTTATTATAAGTGAGCTTGGGCCTCTTCATGTTTAAGAACCAGTGAATTTTCCTTTTCTATCAGCTTTCTGTGCATATTTGTTGCCACTTTTTCTATTGGAGTTGTTGTTCCTTATTGATCTATAGGAGCCCTATAAGTCAAGAAAATTAACAACAACATGTGAAGTGAGTTGCATATATTTTTACCCTCAGTTAATAACTTGTCTTTTGAGTTTGTCTTGAAGAAATCTGGGGGCTCTATAAAACTAAATTTATTAATTTTAGAATGGGTAGGAACTTTCAAATTGTGGCACAAAACACAGAAGCCTTAACTGAACTTTTGAAAGTATATCTGGCTTTCTAGTTAGAGGAGAGAAGAGACATTATAGTTTGTTTTTGTTTCTTTCATTTCAACATTCATATTACAAGGAATACAGGGACATATTTTGAGACTAATAAGATTACTTTAAGAAGCAATCAGCTAATATCTGTTGTTAAGGCTGCAAAACAAATTACCCCAAAACTCAGTGCATAAAACAATCGTTATTATGCTCATGGATTCTGTGAGTCAAGCATTTCAACAGGACACATCAGGAATGAATGGATTGTCTCTGTCCTATGATATCAGATGCTGCTAGCAGCAGGTAGAAACCTTAGTTGGGGCTGCTGGCCTCAACCCCTTTATATGTATGGGGTAACTGAGGACGTGGCCCCTCCATGACCACAGAGAACAGGTGGCTGCCTGGCCAGCAGCAACAGGGAATGAGGAAAAAAGCCTCTATCTACATGTCCCAGCCCTCTCAAGGCCCCTGGATCTCAAGGTGATACAGAGATCTGGTCAGATCACTGGGGAGCAATGGGGAGAAGCCATAGGAGGACACTGCCCAAGGCAATGGTAAACAGCCTCGGATGAGATCAGCTAAGAAAAGAATGCTTCTGGGATGCTTGGAATTATGCACCAGAAGATTTAAATAAAAAGAGGGCAGAGACTGGCTCTCAGACTCTCTCTTCCTCAAGATTGCCAGGATGATCCTGCTGCAGCTGCCTGCATTTCCCAAAGGATGGCATTTTGGATGGGAGAAGAAATCTGAGTATAGCCTAGGATCAGGCTGGCTGGGCAGAAGGTGGCAGGGCTATTCTTTGGGTGTCCTAGAGGGGATGGGCTCTGAGGCAGAAACCTGCCATTCTTCTAAAATTCTGTACCTTTTTTTATCATGTTGTTTTAGTTTGTAAACTAATCCTATAGAAACAAGATAATTTAGAACTAACAGGGGGAATGATAGGGGAACTCAGAAGTTAAAGATTTTAGCTTTAATTGGTAGACTTAAGTGACTATGCATGTGGAAAATTGTTATTCCAAAACTGTGTGGCTTTTGAATAAAGATTCCTATCCTTTATCACTAAATCTTTGCCTCCAGAATGATGCCTAGAGGGCGAGCAGCAGAACCTCACTTGCTGTTTGGTAATAAAAGCTCCTGTGTTTATCACAAAACTGTAGAATTAACACCCTCCCTAGACCTATAAGTAGCACCAAGGCTGGAGGTAGGTGTGGTCTCTCCAGATCTACCACCATCGGTGCATTCTCCTATAATGCAAATAGTAATTGGCAACTCCACAGCATGTCCACATCCACTGGTCCTTCCAGTGGTTTTCTCTGGAATATCACAGACATAAGGGCGGCTGTCCTGTTTGGAGCTCCTGTGTTACAGTAGGTATCCTCATGCTGCTTGGGCTTCCTCACAAAAAGAGAGTGCCAGACTAAGGTTGTAACACAGAGCACACAGCATCACTTTGCTGTACTCTGTTGGTCAGAGCAGTCTAGACTCTCCAGGTACAAAGGGAGAGAAAATAAGGGAGAGTGAGATTCTGGAAGACCTTCTGTAATGGGAAATATTGCTTTGACCCTATTGAAAAATACAGCCTGTCATACCTGTTCAGAGATCTGTCCTGTCCAAAGAAGACATCAGTCTCCATGTAGAGTCAGGACTCACATGGGGAGCCCACTGGATTAGAGGATCCTGTCTGGCTTTTGTGTTGCATCAGGTGAAGGATCGCACCTGCTTTAAGCCATGGGGCAGGTTCCTGAGCCACTTCTAGTGAGTCTGGTTAATGAGGTTCCTTCATCAACCACCTCAGGGTAATAATGGTAGAAACAAGAAACAATCAATACTTACTTTAGGAACACTTCTTTTCTCTACACTTCTACTGGTGATTTTTATATTCATTATTCTTTTAAATAATGGGAAAGGCAAGATGAAAGAAAATCTGATCAGCACACTGGATTATGCATTAGTCACTCCAGCATGATCAGCGCTAATGGAAAAAAATAAATAAAAACGCTATTTACCAAAGGCAATTGTGTGGATTACCTCTGGGTGGATTTCAATTACCCATAGTTCTTTCCTTTAGCCATGATTAGCAACATTGACTAATCCCATTTTTAGAAAGAATTTCCTATAAAGATCTAATTATTTCATACAGAACATACTCTGCTCAGTTAAACTAGTCAATAAATGCAGTGTTTCCTTAGGCTGAAATCTACAAGAATATATTAATTGAAAAACAAACCAAAAAAATGTTGATTTATCACTATGGCTTTTTACTCAACAGAGCTAAATAGCACATTAAATATGAACACAGAAATTACATGTCCTCAACTGAGTCGCTAAAGGTATAAGAGCTGCTTGGTCTTTGTACCAGATCTGGATATAAAATTAAGACAATTTCATAGAGTAAGAAAAAGAACTACCAAGGGCAACTGCCTTGACTCCAGAAAGGAGCATTTAGATAGTATAAAAGCAGCACCCAAGAGATACCAGTAGTCTGTGGATTTGCTTTAGAAATTGACATAGGTAGTCAGCTTCTGGGATAGGGTAGCAAGGAATTCAGAAAAGAGAATTATCACAATCATTTCAGACAGTGTAATGCAGCAGGCACCAAATGACTGAACCATGAAAACGAGACTCCATGTTTCAAAGGGTTTTGTATTTCAGCAACTGTTAGCCAAATGTACACAGGTCTCTGTAGAACATACTAGGTGCATTCTGTCACTTAGTAAAAGTGGTATACTTGTATTAGAATGAGCTACTAGCCTAAAATAGCAAGCACCTAGGAAAAAGTCAGATTCTGCTAATTGAGGAAGTAGGAAGGGGAGGTCAGGCATGCCATTTAGGAAATCCTGGTTAGACACACAGAGGAGATTCGTGGTATAAACCGAGTAACCCAAGATCAAGCGTTGGGCCACTGGCTACTAGGCCTGAACGTATGGTTTAATTTCAAGTCTTCATCCATTATTTAGAAAAGGTTATTTTTACAATTACTTCCACTTTAATACTTTGCAAATTGGCTTAAAAACGTGTAAAGATCTGAATCTAAGTTTGAGTGAGGACTCAAGAGAACCTATAACAAAACAGTTTCCAAGAAAATGAGGCAGGGACAGATAGCATGTTTCAAAAAATGTCGCAACACAGAGAATGGCCCTGACATCCAGTGTACCCGTTGCTCCCTTTCCAATGTGTCATTGGTTTCATCAAGTCTTCCAAAAAGAGTCAGCTGTCCTTGACTTCTCTCACTGTTGCACTGCTTGCCGGAAGGGTAAGGAGCGTCTGACTCTGACAGAACTGTCGCTGTGGACTTTGCAAGCAACCACTGTGTAACGTTTCCCTTCCTAGTAATGGATGAGGATAATTGGACACCGTGCTTCCAGCCACGAGAGCACCCTGACATCCCATTT
The DNA here is from genome assembly GCA_007922815.1 of Macrotus californicus. NCBI lineage: Eukaryota > Metazoa > Chordata > Mammalia > Chiroptera > Phyllostomidae > Macrotus > Macrotus californicus. The sequence continues at coordinate 3,962 of VMDR010022958.1, read as the reverse complement.
TACATTGTGCGCCCTTTTCATAACCAGAGACCATTGTGAAACCCCTCATGCTGCCCTGAGCATGTTTTAAATCAGTTGGAAAACTTAATTGTAGCTCTTTACACTAATTTTGTGCCCTACATACTCCACATCAATCCATGTTTCAGTTTTATTTTTAGATTTACACTTGGGTCTGCTTTTCAGTATCATTTCATCTCTCTCTCTCTAAGTGTTTCTTCCCAACAGCAAAAAAGAGCCGACAATTTCAAATTGTTTCCTCATAAATGTGCACAGAGCCATATATATGCTATGCTATTTGAACAGCGTACAGGGTTTCTCCGGGCCCCACATCACTCCAGTCTTCATATACCATTTTATGGAGCAAAGACATATGTAAATAATGATAGTGCACATTTACTGAGGATGACCGCACACCAGATATAATATATTTAAATAACATATTTTACATGTAATATCGCACATATATTGCATGTATAAAACACAGCTGATTTTGTGCAATACCATCATTTAAGTCTCACCACCAGCTCACAACACTCACGTCTCACACTAAGTACCCTAAGAAAATCCCCATTTTACAGATGAAGACGTGAAGTCTCAGAGAAGTAAAGTCATCTGCTCCAGGTAACACAGTGGAGAAATCGTGGAGCCGTCCATCTTAACCACTGAGACATCCTGCCTGCAATGGAAAGAAAGACCCCCTAGCGGCATAAAGAACCACTCCCCTGGACAGACTGTACCTCCAGGGACATGGGAGCTGGATCTCAGGATGCTGTGGATGCAGGACTGCTCTGACACAGTGCACGGAGGTGGAAGGGCCAGCCATCTGCGTGGGGCGCGAGTATTGGTCACCAACGCCATTTACACCTGCCTGTGTCTAGTGAGAAAAGACATCCTGAGATTTAGGCAGTATGTCATCGTTCTTAAATGCTCCCAGATGATGGCTGCCTCATTGTCTACACAGGGTGGACTGTCTCTTCACCCCAGCTGCTCCTGCCACAGCGCTGCCACTCTCGCCCTTCCCCATTCCCTCTGAAAAGTGGAGTTTATTGTGTGTATCTGGTTCCTCTCCAACCACTGTATGTTGGGTAAGTGTGAGGCCAACAACTGTCACATTGATTCCCTGGTCGTCAGATCCAGAGGACCTGGACCCGAGGAGCTGCGTCTCAGCAAATGCACTCCAGAACCCCATGCACGCTGTGACTTAATTTAGAGACCCAGATATGGGACTGGAGTCTCAGTCAGATTCCGTAAAGGAATGAGACCTTTGGGTGGTCTGCCGAAGGGATGAGTATATCTTTCATGAAAAAGAAATGTGAAATTTTAACAGCAAAAAAAAAAAAAAAAAAGGCTTATGGTGGTCTGCTCCCTGGAGTGTTTGCAGGGATTTGGTTCCTCCAGTGCTTACTAGGAAGTTCACTTGAGAAACTGGTCAGGACAGGAAAGGAGACGACGCTGAGAAAACTGAAATTTCACACGCAGTCCAAGACTCAGTCTGATCCCACACGGTCTTTCAGGGACTCTAATTTTGTAAATATAAAAATACATATAAATTTTAATAACCCCAGCTTAAATTTCAATTGGCTGAATATCAGACTTTAAAAAAAGCATAATTATGAATGATGCATGTACCAAAACCAGCTGCAAGTACATTTCTACTCCACAAGCTTTTGAAAACATTGTTACAATGATGTACCACAAAAATATCTATTTATAGATCCACCTATCTAGTTGTAGATCTATATGTACATTTACACTATAATTGCAAACAAATAATTTTAATAATTTTAATGAATCTCATGGAAAGGGAGGGAATGCCCCCTCTCCCCCCCAGAGCCACACAACTCAGTCTCTGATTCCCCTGAGTCCTTCCAGGACCTTTACACCAGGGGCTCAGGCCACTGACTCCTTGGAGGGCAGAAGGGCTGCGGTAGTGCAGCAGGGCTGGGCGACTAGGAGTCAGGAGGATGGGGCTAGCGCATTCCCCCAGGCTGATGCTCTATGGATGGAGTGCTCCCCGCAAAAGTCTACGTCTCTGACTCTGGTGTGGGAGAGGGACTCAATGCAGGGAACCTGGTGGCTGTACCTTCAGCTTTCTTCCAGAACAACCCAGTCTTTCTTCGCAGGACTCTAGTCAACTCTGAGTCACCCTCCCTCTGCTAGGACTCATGATTTCACTTACATGTGGAATTTGAAAAACAATACAAACAAGCAAACCAGAAACAGACCTATGGACCCAGAGAACAGACTGATGGTTACTAGAGGACAAGGGTCTTGGGGGACTGAACAAAAAAGGCAAAGAGATTGAGAAGCAAAGATTGCTAGTTACAAAACAGTCACGGGCACGTAAAGTACAGCATAGGAAGTACAGTCAATAGAACTGTAGTAACTATGTGTGGTGCCAGGTAGGTGCTGGGAAGAGCAGGGGGAACACATTCTTTGTAAAGTACATGATTGTCTAACTACTACCTGTACCCCTGGAACTAATAAAAAATAATATTGAGTCTATAGTGTAATTGAAAGCATGATAATAAAGTTCCCTTTCTCAAAAGAATTCTCAAAGTTATAGATAATTTTAAGTATGGTAAAATTTTTTTCCAGCATTATTTGAGATTAAGTTGCTGGCCTAATGCTTCAACACCCCCTAATATTTCAGTGTGCATTTCCTAAAAAAGGATGTTTTTACACAACTATAAGACAACCATCTAAATAGGGAAATTGATACTGATATATCACTTCCTTCTAGTCCTCAGATCCCTTCATGTTTCACCAATGGCCCCAAGAACATCTTTTATAGAAAAAGCAACTTTGTTACATTTGTATGTCGTGTCCCTTCAGTCTCCTTCAGTGTGACACAGGCCTTCATTTTTCCTTGAATTTCATAAGTTTGGCTTTTGAACAAGTTAGTTTTTTTTAGATGTCCCATCTTAGTGTTTCATAAATTAGTATCATCTTTTCCACATCCACAACCAATTATGTTTTCTTTTTCAACTTTCTTACTTGAATACCTCAGAAGTTTCTAACTGGTTTCTCTGGATCCAAACTGACTTTTCCAGTCCACCAGACCACTGTCAGAGTGAACACTCTCACACTAAAATCTGTCCTTCCCCTGATGAACAGCCTTTAATATTCCACCTTCCTTCTAAAAATTCAAGATCCAACTAAGGCAATCAGATTTGAGGTTTTACAAATTAACCCGAACTTGACAGTGATATGTGACCAGAACTGAATCCAAGTACCTTTATGCAGCAATGTTTGAATATTTAAGGTGACTATCTCTTAACAATTGATATCAGTTCCTTATGTTTTACCAGATCATCCTGTTCTCCCACGTGAGTTTCTCGTTTTTAAAAAAAGGTAATATAATGCATCATTATAGTACGCACTTAATCTTGTCAATTCTGTGATTTTGAGTTTCAAATCCTGGAGTACCATCATAAAACAACACAATAGGTCTGAATGTCGGCGATTTTTAAAAACTCCCCTTATACAAGATGCATTTTGTCATCTAAAAAGAGGTGAGTCGGCACTGCTCCGGCTATGGGAGTTGAATCAGCAAAGTCGTCCAAGAGGAGTGGCAATGTTGATGCAGGAAGGTTTCTGTTGTTGCTCAGAGTGTGCTTTTCAAACGTCTCAACCTGAGATACCCTTGAGGCACAGTTAGTTCTTCTAGTGCAGTGGCCCACTGTGGTTACTGTTTGTGGGTCTTTTTGTTTGACTAAGATATTAAAAAATATCCTGAAAAGCCATCCTGCTTTGATTTTGTTTGGCAAAACTAATATTTCAATAAAGTTATGTGTAGAAAATATTCATAATTGGGCATAACTTTATTTGATGACTAAAATAATGTATATATATATATGTAAATCTATATTATGTAGATAAAATTAAAAGTATAAGCATTGCTGATTAATTTTAGCAGACTGGTAGACCCTGATCTATCACTTCATAATGTTTTAAAAGAA
>VMDR010022957.1:0-15896 GCA_007922815.1 Macrotus californicus | reverse complement strand
CTGTCATTCTGGGATCTCCCTTTATGGGAGTTCACATGCTTTAAAATTTTCTTTTTCTCCCCTTCACACTTGATCAATAATTTATTCTAGATTGAGAATCACCCCCTTCAAAATTTAGCAAAGGAATGTTATTGTTGGAAAGTTGGATGGCCTTCCATGTCCTGACCCTTGGTATATAATCGATGTGTTTCCTCTCAGCAGAAACAGGAGCATCATTGCTTTGTCCACAGTGCTGAGAAATTGTGCGTTATCTGCCTCTGTGTGGATCTTTCACATTCCTCATGATTGGCATTCAACAGACTGTCTTAAGTGCTTCTAGAAAACTGTACTGTTTATTTCTAGGGCATTTTATGAACTTTTAAGTATAATAATTTATCTCTGAGGGTTTTTTTTAGATATTTGTGTTTCTAGATTGATATTCTGAATTTTTCATTTGGTTATGACATACCTGAGGAAACAAAAACCAAGAAATGGATTTAGCAAAGGTCTTGAGATGAATGATAGGCGAGACTATTTGGATGGACTTATGCTCCTATTACAAACAGCCAAATATTCTGGATAAATATATTTTTAAATCTTCTTGAAAAGCAACAAAGAACTATGATCTCAAAGTGCCATTTCCTGTTAGAAAAAAAAACAAAAGACTTTGGAAAACTAAAAGAATTCAGGCCTAAGGCTGGAAATGTACAGGATAGGCCTGGAACATCTTGTCAAATCAAAAAGCAAAGTTGCCAAAGACTTCCAAGTTATGTCACAAGGACTCGGGGGCCAATTTGAAGAATCTGTGAACATCAATAAGAACAGAATTTTGTGATAGATTGTAGCATATCAATGGTATATGTGTATGGGTTTATAATGTATTTAAAGAAAAAAACTTATCTTTGGAGGTTGATACAGAACTATTTATTGTGAAAAACTGACAAGGGAAAAGTTAGGTGCTTATCATGCTCTTCCTGTCTATACAAACATATCTCAGGGAAATCAAATATTTGAGGAGAGGGGGTTTCACCTTATAGGTGTATTCCACCTAATGAAAATAAAAGTTATCGCATTAAGATATTTTATATCATTTAGTGAAATAAAACACTTAGTTATAGACAGTGATTTTCAAAGCTTGAAATATTGCAAAAGACAGACAGCCAGACATTATGCCTTTCCTAATGGAAATACATATCAAGTATATATGGAGAATTCTTGCCCAAATATTGAACCTAAGTTTGCCAAGTCTCTAAATCTAATTAGCCCTAAATAGGGATTATCAGGGATAGAGAAACATGTTTAATAATACCAAAGGGATGCAATTAGCAAAACCCAGACTCTGAGATACTCTCTAGGAACATAAACCAATTTTTCAAAAATAAATTGCAAAATGGATAAAAAGGCAGAGAGAAAGAGAAAAGAAGGGAACCCTACAGATTAAAGGAGGATTAAGTAACTTGGATGACAATCACAATGTTGAAATTTGGATCCTGATTTTCAATAAAATTAAATTCAAAATAAAATAAAGTAGTGAGACAACCAGATATTTTAAATCTGATTTTTGATGATATAAAATCTTTTTTGGTGTGACAATAGCATTGCAGGTATATTTTCTTAAATAATATTATCTTTTGGATGTATGTCCTGAACTACTTATGGGTGACATGTTATTAGTCCCATATTTTCTTCAAAATAATTTAGGATGGGTAGTAGGTGATGTTTCACAGGTAAGCTATTAACCATAAGTTAATAATTTCTAAGGCAAGTCACAGGTACACAGGGTTCATTATATATACTATTCTGTCTACTTTGATATATTCCTCCAATTTTTCATTATTGCTGTTATTTAAAGTGGGGTTAGACAATATTTTGTAACACTGAGAACATGAGTTATAATTATTTTTTTTAAGTTTTCTTCTCCTGACAGGTTTTCTGGTTTGTTTGTTTTTTTCTTCCTATTTGTTCCTGTTTCAATGTTTGTTTTGGTTCTCATCTTTTCTGTTGGAGGCTGTCCTATGCTATTTAGAAACTTCAAGCTCTCTGCTCATATGCCAGAGCTGTTGAAACTCTGTATGTATAAATGGGATTTACCAGTGATGAGTTTCATTATAAGGTGCAGAGAAGGCCCAGAGCCTTAATGACCAGAATCTACATATAGTTTCTATTGGATTTGTGAATTTTCTCCCAAAGAGTGTCTTCCAAACCTCTTCTGCCAGAGGGAATATAAGTCTGGTTGCCATTGTTCTGGAAGCAGGATATAGGCCTTAGTTTTTAGTATATAAACTTTTCCCTACTTTGTTTTTATGACTTCCTTTTCAAGATGAATCCATACTCAGCTGGGGCTAGAGTTCCTGCATACAAAGAAATGGTTTCTATCTCTCACAAGTTACTTTCTATTTTTCTGCTGGGAGCTGGGAATGTAATGTCTCTGAATATTGTTTCTAACAAAGAAAATGCTCTTAGAATTTTTTAATCTTAGGACCACAAACGCTTTTAAATATAGTGGAGCAAGCCCTCTCATTATCTTTCTAACCAACTATAATGCTAACTATAATATGATAACCAACTAACCAATTATAATATAAATATAGGCAGTGGTCCACAGTTAGCATTTAAGCACTATTTCCTATATCTTCAATTTTTTTTCTTGCTAGCTAGCTTCTAGGTGCGGACTTTCCTAGCCTTTCCTTCTGTTTGCTTCTCCACAAGCAAATAAACATGTCTGAATAAATGCTATATACACATTAAGAATTTATTAAATGATTATTTTCGCCTGAAACTACGGCTAGCTCTTCTCTGTTCAGAACACTGGCAGGATGGACCTCAGCAAAGGTTGGTTCTTCATTACCTGTTGATCCACAGCCCCCCTGTTTTGGGCAGGAAGGAGTGCTTGTCCCATAATTGTCCTTTTAAAGCTCATCCTGTAGCTTTAAATTTGCCCGGAACCTCTGTCTTCTCTTATGTCTTTGTAACGTTAAGTCTTTTGTATGCTTGCTAATTTGTGGTGCTCATTACATAAGTCACCAGTCTTATTTTGTCAGTACATTTCTGCAATTTACATAGGTGCACGGTTCACCTCCTGTGCTCCATCAGCTATTCCTCATCTCGGATCTGTGTCTTTGCAAGAGGATTGGCTGGTGTCTAGAAGACAGGATGCCAGCTTTTGTAATATCTCTTGAAAGCAGCCCTCCCAATGTGCCTCTTTTCTTTTCAACTATGTAATTCAATAATATGTTCCTTCTTTTTTTAATCTCGCTCACTGAAACGATACCTTTAGAACATAATTAATACCTCGCATTTGTATGGTGCTTTGAGCTCTTCAAAGCACTAATTCTATTATTACACTGTATTTTATTTTTTATAACATCCAGTGAGTAGGTGGAGCGGGCTATTGTTATTCTCATTCAGAGATGCAAAAGTGGATGTAGAGAAAGGTAAAATGATTTCCTGGAGGCTGTGCAGATGATTAGTGGTGAACCCGGGACAAAAATTCCACCTTTCTGACTCCCTGTGTCACCCTCTCTTTTTCATCTGCCTACAGTGCTCACCCCGTGCATTTGGATCTGAGGCTGAATGGCACGACCATTGCCACCCCAGAGCCCACTACCTTGTTGCTTTCCCGTTGAGTTATTTCTTCATTTATCATCCTGTTGTGGCACCTACTGTGACTCTAGACTCACATGTGGGAAGAAGACCTTTTAAACTTGCCATAAATCAGATACATTTTACCTTGCTGTTGTCTGTGGTCTTTGAAAAATCTATTTTTTAGTTAAGACATTTTTCTTAGGCAAGTAAAAGTCTCTTCTCACTTTAATGAAAACATCAAGTTCTGTTCGATGTCATCTGAGTTTTCCTATGTGATGAGGTCCATCTGCAGAGTGAGTGATTCTGCCCAAATACTGATAAGGTGCATCAACTTCCATTGCTGTCACCCCCTCCCTCATTTCTGATCCCCACCCTTTTTCCTTCCAAAATGTTGCATTTCTAGAAATTTATGGAATCAGTGTGCATCAACAATAAAGCCCTGCATAGATTCATCAAAGCTCCCTTGGTATTTTTCTTCATCTATCTCCATCCCATTTACATGGAAGGAAAACAAGAGTCAACACACTGATCTGCCACCTCAATGAGAGAAAAATAACTATTTCTGAAGAGAAGGTTAATTTGGCAGTAAGACAAATGCCTGGGATTTTGAAAGTGTGAAGCTTCATCAGATACTCATGTCTATCCTTGGGCAGGTCACACCACACTCTCTGATGATACTCAATTTGGGTATTAGTGATATGTAAGTTCCCAGAGAGCTTTGGTAGCTGTATCTAGGCTTTGAAGGGCAGCTTAGGGTATGGGCAAAAGCTTCTTGAAAATGCATGGTTAAGTCATGGAAACAATGTTCAGGTAATTCAGGTCCAAAAGTTACGTTGGTCTGAAATGTATAGACACCAAAGCGTGAAGTACTGCTCTTCATTCTTTGGTGACTTCTCTTTGTTTATCTTTTGCATTTTATTTTTTTAATAATAGCTATGTGCTATATCCTTAAAGGCAACTAGGACATTCAAATTCTTTGCTTGTTAAGGACAACAGGGAATGAAGGCAGAACAACTGTATGTTAAAATACTTCTTTTATAGCTAACTTTGTGCCAGGCAATGTGAGTGGCATGGTAACGGTGAGTTTCTGCCTTGAGGGGCTTACAAGCAAGTTTTGAGGCAAGAGAGCCTACCTGTGTATAATGCACACCCATGTTTTTGGCCCACACTTTCAGGGGAAAAAATCTTTCAATTTTTAAAATCCAATTATTTATTTTTTTTATACTTAGATACTTGTTTTTTGTATTATAAAGTAATTTTAGCCTTTATTTTGGAACATATTATGGTACAAGAAATTTTATGTAACAAATGATTACAAAACACAAGAGCAGATACAAGGAATTTGGTACAATAACACCAATTATGGTATTCAAGGGTATTATTTTGCATACAGATATCGTTATTGCTGTCTAGAGTTACCCTTTAAATGCATTAGCATAAATAAAAGAATTAAAAACATTTATATAGATACAGAATTAGTACCACCCATGCATAATGCACATCCTTATATTTCCCTAAAAAATTTGGGCAAAATGTGCGCAGCATACATGGCAAAATATGGCCAATAAGTCCAGAGCAATATGAGCAAACAGTACCCGAATCAGGGCCAGTGTAACCCAGTGCTGGTTGTTGCAGGGTCCAAGTGCAGTCTGCAGTCGAGCGACAGAGAACGCGGAGATGGTGTGTGGCTGAGCAGACGAGACTGCTTCATAGAGAAAGTGTGGTAATGTTTCCTGTGAGGGATAGTCATATTTGGATAGACAGGGGGCAAGGAGAGGCCAAGTAAATGGCACGATCAAAGGCATGGAACCGGAAGGACTGTGACATCGCAGGGGACCTGAGGGAAAATGGCTTGTGTGGGAAAGCAGTCGGCTCCTCTGAGACCTTAAAAACCTCTGGAAATGAAGCCTCTCAGGACCTTTTCAAAGATCTTTCCTTTAACTCCCAGTGGATGACAACCAATTTTTAGAGAGCCCTATTTTAGTGTCAAACTTGGAAAATGACATTCAGCTGACATTTAACAATTTGCACACATTTTGCAAGGGTTTTTTTTCTTTTTTTTTCATGCGAAAAACCAAACTGAGAGAAGACAAAATAATGTTGTATGGCAACAACGAATGAGATTAAATCTGAACATTGATCCAGCTAAAACATTCTCCCATTTAAGGTTTTATGGGGAGGGGTTACCCCTGGAACCTAAGAGTCCTGACAAAGAGATCACTAACTAGGTATGTTTTTTTTTTAGAGGATTAAAATGTCTAGTGTTAGGTAGTTATTTAAATGGTATGAATTTACATAGACTCCAAGGGTTTAAGAACCAGAAAGGAATTTAGTTAGACATTGCCCATTTCAGAACCCCAATCATACAGATAAGGAAGGCCCATCCGTGAAGGTAATATGCTTCTCCAGTGTCACAGGTTAAAATGTAGACCAGGGTCAAGGTCAGGGCTGGCATTCTACCTTGTCATTCAGGGCACGTTCCAGAGTGTGTTGGGGGTGGTGCATGTGTGTATGATCATCCGCATATGCTTACATATAGACATACGAAATAACTCGAAATAAAATACACCAAAATAACTTAAAAGAGCAGAACTTTCAAACCTCACATTTATCATGTGCCTGTAAAGGCCCACCGGGAATAGTTGCTGAGTAAGTCTGATGAAATTTTGCAAACAGGCAAGAGATAAACAATTTAAATACATTTAGAATGAAAAGGTTTCTTTCTGACTTTTAATTACATTATATTGATGTTCCTTTGGAGACATCATTTGTCGACTGTGATTATTTCTCTTCCATTCTGTTTTATTTTCTCCTTCCTTTATTTAACCTGAAAAAAATCATTATATGCCTCCAAATCCATAATAAATACTGATTTGACCATGCTAAGGTAGCAGATAGTAACTTCCAGGCAGTTCTGTTCCAGCTTACTGGTAATTGTTAAATAGTGTTTCTCCAATGTAGCTAATTGGCTTGGAGACAACCCCAAGATTACATTTCTCCTGCGTGTTAATGTATTTCACCTACATGACGTTTATTCCATTTAGCATAATGGCGTTTTCCATCATGTTCAGAGAGCACACAATGTCTGTTAGGTAAGGTGGGACAGCCCATTCATGGAATAAACATTGCTAAAGCTCAAACTTGTTGCAAGGTACTTACTAGACCCTTTGGAAGATTCAGATAAATAAGCAGCAGTCCCTTTCCTTGAGGAATTCACAACATGGTGGGAAAGACAGACATATCCCCAAAGCACTTTACTAACAATCTCCTCAAGGCTGTTTTGAATGAGATAAAAAATTCACGTACCATAAATCTGTAACCAGGGCATAATTGTGTGGGCTCCACCTGAAGAGACATTTGTTGTGACTGAGCTCTGGATGCTGTTTCAAAAAAGAAATGTTTTTAAGACAGAATTTTAATAGCTGAACATGTGGCAGAAGGGCATCCCAAGGCGGGGTGTCTGGAACAAGGACATGGTAGTATGCCTGTCCAGTTCTGAAAAAGGCAAGAAGTCCAGTGAGCTGCATAGGCATGCCTTGTCCTGGATGGTTAGGTAAGGACTTGGATAAAGCCTTGGGTAAAGCACGTTGATTATGGATCTTAAATTGTGTGTGGGGGGGGTGGTGTGTGTGACACACCGGATGATGGGGGTCTTAGAAGGATGGAACACTGGCATTGAGGTCAAACAAGCTCAGGCACTCTCTGAGGGGCATGTGGCAATTTCCTTCTCTTTATGTCCCCTTTGCCTATACTCTTGTCAAACCTCTTGTAAAAATAGAAGGACTCTTGCTTCTTGACCAGGTGTGTTTTGGGGGGGTCTGTGTACCCCAGATTGAGCCTTGGTACTTGTTTCTCTTGTCACTGTTTGACTGCTTCCCTTCATGTCACGCCAGGAAAGATAGCATTTTCTTTATCCAAAGACTGCAGAAAATATTACCTGTTCTCCCTTTCTCCTTCAGCCCCTCCTTCCCTTCTTTGCTTCCTTTAATATTTATTGAACTTCTTCCATTTATAAAACACCACAAAGACCCCTATAAAAGGGGAAGAAAATTTGGATTTAGGATGATACTTCAGTTCTAGTTTCAATTCTATTACTAATTCACCATATAAACTTGGCTAATGTTCTCAGCTTTTCTGTGCTAAACTCCCACACCTGTAAAATGAAGTATTTCAGTCATATGAATTTAGGGTCCTCCTAATGTTAACAATCTTTGCCAAAAATTTTTAGTACAGTCTTTATACTTGTGCACCCTAGAATCATTTGCTTCTCGTGGCAACACTCACGGCTGGAAGAGGCCTCTTTATCCCAATCAATTTAATCTCTTTTCAACCACTTTGTAGATTGTTTCTCTCTTGGTCTGGCAAAATCTCCTTTTGCTGGCTGTCAGGAACACCCTTCTGCAGGTGCTAAGACAAACCACTGACAGGTAAGTGTGACTGTAGGTGGTGGTGGCTCAGACCCAGAAGTAGGAGGACTCAGAAGATGAACATGATTCTCACAGAGCTCTGAAGGCCAAAACTAGCTGCTAAATGGAGAAGGGGGAGGTGGCAAGGATGGTGCTATAAATAGGTAAATGTGTGTAGGTCTATTATTGTTCACTGGTCTATGAGCTGGGCACATCTTTTGTTGTTCGATTTATTGAGTAGCTATTTGTTTAGACATTTCTTAACAAGACAGATTTTGTTTATTCAGGCTGCAACCAAACTGATAGTACCCTGAGATAAAAGCAAAGCTTGGTAAAGTAATTTTGTAAGATTTTTCGTCACACTGCATGCTATTTGTTAAACCTCAGTGTTTTCTCTGATGCCTTGTACATGTTGTAGAAGAAAGTTCTCCTGAAGTATTGCAAGTTTCCTTTTATTTTTCTCTCCTAACTGGCATGGCTGGGAAGCTTTAGGTTATAATCCATTACACTTAACCCTTGTTTTGTATGCATGTTTGTGACACAATTAAAAAAAAAGTGCCACTTAAGACTGGGATGGGCGACTGCGTTTTTCCAATCGACCTTCATGGGTCCTGAGTTTAGAGCTAAGCTAGAGCCTGTCCATATTCCAGTCCAATTATGCCGGTGAAACATGATTTCATTGTTCAAAATGAAATGGCTTCTTTTTTTTTAAAGGCCATCAGACATCAAATAATTTATTTTAAAAATAAACTGCAAATGAGTCAGGCCAATGCAGAATTAATTCCATGAAATATACTTGAGTTCTGCAATTAAAAAGGAAAAAAAAATCCTCAGCAAATTATGCAAAGAACTTAAGACGTCAATAGCATTTATTGACTTCTTATGGCATACTGTACCCTGTCATAGCATTATCGGGCCAGCATAAGGAAAAGAGGCTGCGTTCTTTCCCTGACTATCTACTACCCTTCACAGTTAGATTAAAAAAAAATTAAAGATATCACTCTACCTACCCCAAGATTCTTTATCTTGAGGATTCTATGAGCATAACTCTGAATAAGTTAAAGGACATTCTGACATGGGTTGCCCAATTCCAGGTATAAGGTATATTCTTGATTTGGAATATTCTGATCTTTCTCTCTCTGGAATAATCATTGGTAAGAAGGGAAAACAGAAAAACTGGCTTCCAAGGAGGTCAGTGGCAAATACCAAGCTCAGTGAAAAAACTAGCTAGTGAATGGAAGGCAGGGACTGAATTTACTCTCCAGTCTAATGAAGTACAAGGTGCAGGAAATAAAAGAAAACAAACACTAAAATGGCCTAAGGTAATGGCAGAGTGTAACCTGATCCAGGTGTTCCCTCTAAAAGAGTGTATGTCTACAGAAGGTGTTTTAAGTCCATGTTGGCCACTATGAAAAGTAGCATAAATGAGTACTTTTTTATTTCTCACAGTTCTGGAGGTTGGGAAAACCAAGATCAGGATGCTGGCAGCTTCAGTGTCTGGTGAGGGCCTGCTTCCTGGTTCATAGATGGCCATCTTTTCCCTGTGTCCTCACATGGTAGAATGGGTGAGGGGGCTCGCTGAGTCTTTTTTCTAAGGGCACTAATTCTATTCATGAAGTCCCTGCCCTCATGACCTAAACACATCCCAAAAGTACTACCTCCAAATCCAGTCACATTAGGGATTAGATTTCACATATAAATTTTGAAAGTAGTCTATAGCAGAAGGGCAAGGGAAAGAGAAGGGAAACAGAGAACCCTTTAAGGTTTCTCTTCCCCTTTACCTTCCAGATGAATCTAGACTCAGGCTCATAGACGATGCCAGACTTCCAGCTCTCCATTTGAGCTACACTTAAAATAATGGGGAGACAGAATAAAGTAGAAGTTAACTGAATGAACTCTGGAGCCAGACTGCCTGCACTTGAATCCTAGATTTACATCATACTAATTGCATGTCTTTGGGCCATTTACTTAACTGATCTCTAAAAAGAAGGAAATAATATGATTTGTCTGACAAGATATGTTAGAATTGAACTGGTTAGTTCATGAGAAATGCCCTGAAGAGTGTCAGAAACATAGTAGGCACTCAATAATACTGTAAGGATTACTATTACTGTGGTGTCCACTGGTTAGTGTAGTGTGAGAAAATTGCAATTACTGACATGTTGGATGAAGGAAATCTAGTAAATGATTTCAGAGATAAGCAAGTTTTCCCAACAACATTCAAAGTCTCATCTCTACCAGATCATCAATAATTTAGATCATTAAAACGGGGACAGAACCCATCAAGTCATGACTTAGGAATGATTCAAATTTCAAATTATCTGTCATTATACCAGATAGTGAGCCATGGATAATATCTATGAACCTGGGTCAGATTTTGATAAAGTAAGAGCAGAAGATTACTTTTATGATAGTGAGCCTAGGAGAAAGGAGGGGCTTGGAATGAGAGCTACAGCTCGAAGAAAGCAGTTCCATGGAAATGGAGAAGCGGCTGCCACTGCCAAGGCTTGAGGCAATAACACAACCCTTGCTGACCTTGCACTTTTGCCATTGGGCGCTCTGAATCCAGATGTGACTATTAGTAATGCTTACAGTAACACATAAAAAGGAATGGTTTGAAGCAGTTGAAGGCTGAAAGTGTTCAAATATAATTTGTTTTCCCCCTTTTTGTCCTTCCTTAAGTCTTGAGTTTTTAAATGTGTTCGGTAATTTTTCTTTTCATGCTGCTGTTGCTTTACATTTTGCCCGTGGTTTGTGCATGTGCTAAATATTTATAGAGAAACTCAACACACTATAGATCTTGTAAGTGCCTGGAGGGCAGGATCCGGGTTAATAAAGTCATAAAATTATTCATAACCATTCTGGGTGAGAGCCGTATAGTATTACAAAACTATATGAATGTTAATAAAAGACAGAAAAAAAAACCTAAATCACAGATCACTGAAGCCAAAATGGTGGCCATAGGAGGTTTTTGTGTTCAAATCAACCTGAAGTCTTGTTTCAGGGAATAAAGTGGTTTGGGAGAATTTAAGATCTTGCTTCCTGGCATATGTCATCATTTTGGTTCAAATAAACTCTTATAAAAATACTCTAAAAAAGAAAAAAAGGAAGAAAATTAGATGGTTTTATATACTAGTTAGGCTAGGTTATTCTGTGGGTAGCAAAAATCCTAGTGGCTTAAAACAGGGTTAACCTTTTACTCACATTAAATATCCATCTGCAACCAGCCAAAAGCTCTACTACCTTTGTTCTGGGACACAGACTATGGGCAGTCCCCATCTGAAACATTGCCAGTTGCCAGGACAAAGCAAAATAAATTGTCATGAGTCCTGTACTTGTTCTTAAAGCTTCAAGCAGGAAGTGACATGCATCACTGCAACAGGAAGTGACACTCATCACTTCCACTCATATTTCCCCAAGCAAGTCCTATAGTCAGGCTTAACTTAAAAAATGGGGTTGAAAAGTACAGTTCTATCATTGTGCCTGAATAGTAGAGCTTGGAAGTATTTGGAGAATTTCACTAGTGGCTACCACAGCTGAGGTCATAAATAAATATTGCATTGCCAGGTTGTCTGTTTACTCAGGGTAAGTAAACCTACATAGGTCAGATGTTAACAGCTTCATAAAGAACATACCATAAAATAAAGAACATTAACATTTATCTACTGAGTGTCTACCACATGCAAGAAGAAAAAAAATCCTAACTACCATTGGTAAGCAAAATCTATAAAACACTTTGTGTAATAAACTCTCCGAGCACACGGTCAGTTAGGCATGCTCTCATTAAAGAGACTGAAATTAGTAAAACAAGTTTCTTCACATACTAAGATGTCTGGAGATCAGCATGTGCTGTCAGTCATGCCTTCAAAGATGCCTGCGTTTGCAGTGCTGTTGTTCTGTCATTCTCAGCGTGTTAGCCCTTGGTTCTCACACTTTGTACTTCTAGGTCATAAGGTGGTCATTGCAGGTCGAGCTGTCCTTCCACTAGAAGCTGGAGGAAGAGAAAAGGTGCTAGTATTTGCTACAGCTGAGGGTTTGGAAGAAAATTGATTCTGTGCCCCCTCCCTCACTTCTGATTTGCCAACAGTTGTTGGAGTTCTTGGTTCATATCTGCATCATCCCATCCCTGCCTTCTTGTAACATGGCATTTCCCTGTGTACATCTCTGTCTCCAACTTTCCCTTCTTATAACCACACCACTTATATTGAATTGGGGCCACCTTAACAATCTCATATTAGGCTACCTTGTGAAGACCCCATCTCCAAATACAGTTACATTCTGAAGTACCGGGGGCTAGCACTTAAACAAATGAATTTTGGGAGAACACATTTCAACCCATAACAAGAGAGAAAAACATAAACAAAATCTCTGAAGAAAAACATAAACAAAAATACAACAAAAAATTTATGTACAATTACCATCTATGTAATATTAAAATATATGAGGTGAATAAGAAAAGCAGGGATATATATCAACGGGTCTTAAAAACCGAATAGATTGATTTACCTATAGATTGGTTTACCTACTGGGTACAGTAGGCAATAAAAACCTGCACAGGGGAATAATCAGAGGAAGGAAGGAGAAAAACGAGAGGGATCAGGTATCAGGGGATGTTCAGGTAGAAGTGCAATGTTGAGGACATACAGCAGCATTCATAGAAGGGAAATTAAGGACCAGCAACAGACACAAGAGGCATATGCAAAGCACACAGGCTAGGATTTTGTGAAAGGGACCACACACTGGAAATAAAAGAGTCAACAGTGTCACTGAGGAAACATACAAGACTGTAGCCATGCTTACCAGGGGACTTTTGTATAGAAGTGGGAGGAGAGATTTTCACTTTAAATTTCACATCTTTCTTCGTGCTTAAAAAAAAAACAACCACAATGAGTATCCAAATCTGTCTTACTTTCAGGAAATTTGAGGATAACTTTAAAAAAAACTGAAAATGTTTGTATTGCACATATTGGATTGAGATAATTCTGAGGCATCTGAGTAGAGGTACTTGATTGGAGATTAAACAACTCGAGGTCACATAGGAATCATTCACATAGAAGTGATTGATGTAGTAAAAAATTAACAGCAGGGTGATGATAATTATTTAGATGCTTGAATAATAATAGTAATTATTGAGTGCCTACCAGGTGCCAGAAACTTTATGTATATTGTCTCATCTAATCCTCGCAATTACTCTATAAGATAGCTATATTATTTCTGCTTTACAGATGAGAAACCTGAAGCTTTGAGACATTAAGCAATTTGCTAGGGATCATATAGCATGTAAGGGTTGGGGGAGCCAGCCTTTGAACCCATCCCTGTCAGACTTAAAAGTTTATGTGCTTCAACTCCACTCTACTTGAGGATAATTACTTCATCTGAGGATAATGAATTCCTTTCACAGGGCAATGTATGAGGGATCACATAGGAAATAAAACCTAGCGGTTTTCTACAGGTGGCTGGAAATTACATTCCCTCCTCTTTGTGTGACACAGGCCAGACGAGGGGCATGTGGAGTATGAGATGCCTGACAGGGGAAAATTATAACCCATTAAGCTACAAAAGTTCTGCTCAAACTTAAGATGCAATTGCTCTTGAATGGTGAGGGGGACTTCCCTGGCAGAGAGAGTAAAGTTACTGGGCACAACCTCGCAATTCCCCACACCAGATCTGTAGATTCAGCATTTCCTCTAGGGGAGAAATCTTGCATGATCCTATGCCAAAACTATTTTGAGCAAGAATTAGCACTTTGAAATAGGCACATAAACTTCTCATTTCAATAAAAATACCATTGTTCCATAGAGAGAAATGGAGAGCTAGGCTCAATTTGCTATTCTTTTGAAATGGACACAGTAGAAAAAAACTAAAGAATTATTCTGTTTTGGAGTCTCTACAGAGTGAATGAAGTAGAAATTCGACATTGTACCAACAAATGTGTATGTGTTGACAACAAAATTGGAAAAGAAAATGGGACTTCAAATGCTCTGTAACTATAAATTTGAGTTTCTCTAATTATGCGGTAAAAACCCTTAAGCAATATGTTGAAAAAAATAATTGGAGCCCATTCTTGACCACATTGATCAAATCATCCAACATTTCTTTGTGATATACAGAGGCCTTCATGCCGCCTGATTTAAAATTCAAAAACTATAAGCAATGAAACAACCTTGTGTTAAAGACTTGGGCATCAGGTTGGAATGCAGAGTTCCCAGATTTCTTGGATCAATGCAGAATGTGATGGCACAGGGGTGTTGACTCTGACCTGGGCCCTGTCCTTCCCATCCCCAGCTCTACTCTGCATTGTAAAGAGCCTCACACTTGTACGTGTGGACACCTCTTCCTGTATATCCAGACTCTGTCCACAGCACTGGACTGTCCTGGGCCAGGGAGGGGATGGCATGCACTCTGAGATTATGGTTGGCCCTGGGAGGAGAAACTTGAGAAAGAGGCAGTTACAGACTTTGGAAATGGGTTCGGGGCAAATTGGGCAAAGCATTTCTGGGGCCTGATTACCCGCAGGTAAAATTAGAAGGAAATTTAGTAACGTGAGACTTAGAGCCAAATACCCACTTGTCCTGATTTTAATGGTCCTTGACTTGTCTCCTTTAATCATTCATGGAGAAGACCCTAAACGGAATTGTTGTTTCCACCAAACTATCCATACAAAGTGGAAGAGAAGTATCATAGACATTTGCTTGAACATTCATTGAAAACAAAGCATTGCAAATACTTATGGGAAAGTGGGATTTGTTCTAGGACCTTTATAGCAGACAACATGTCTCAATTCTCAGCCTTGAGTGCAAGGACACACTGACAATAACTTTTCCCTAGTCAGATCTTTTACAAGGAAAGAGATGATACAACTGCAATGCTATTCTTTTCAAACTACCTGTTTATTTTCTGTCATGATTTATAAAAAAGAATGTGAATGAAATAATTTATTTATGCCCAGGTCTGATTGATTTTCCAGCCACACTTTTCTTTGAAGTGAAAAACATGTTCCCACTCTGCTGTAGCAAACATACTGTGTTGTTGCTGCTGGTATCTAGGGAAGTTCTTGGAAGACCTTCCTGATTTTATTGTTGCTCTGCCTTTGATTTACTACGTGACTTTTGCAAGATCATTTGCTTCCTTGTATCAGTCTCTTCATTTAAAAATGAGACTATTCAGCTTATTTTTACTTAAGTGGGGAGAGTGCCAAGTAGGTGTTAAACATAGGGGGGAAACTGGGACTGAATATGTGCTCCAAAGGCTCACAGGAGAGGAGTTAGTCCAGGGCAAGTGGAAAGACGGCAGGGTCATAGACATGGTGACTTTTTATGTTACTGGGTAGGTGCCATATTTACTATATTGGTCCCTTCTGTTTTCTTGATAGGTGTTGGTAGAGGCAGAAGATTTTTTTTAACAGGAATGAGGGAGTGATATTATCAGAGATCTGCTGCATGAAGCTGAGGGGAATAAAGGATAGCTGTAGGAATCTGGGAAAAAATTTGAAATGATTAAGATGAGAAATTCACTTGGATGTGTGTGTATAGATTAAATTAATGATTAAAATGTATTTCAGTGATTGTGAGTACTAATAATTTACTATTTCTTATCATATTTAATGTTTCTAAGTCAAATAGAAACTAGTACAGATGAACATTAAACACATGTTTTTAGAAATGTGTTTGGTAGAAGGAAGAGTATTGAAAAATTTAATCTGAATAGTTTCAGAGTTGTGTACAGACTGATAGACAATATGGTTCCTGACTCTAATAACTGAGAAAAAAAATACTTGATGCTTTTAAAAATAATGTAGAATTGCTTTAGAAAGTCCTGTGATTTTGCTCAGTGTTGATTTGGGTCCTGTTGAATGTAGGCCAGATGGGACAAACTGATAAAAACTAAACAGCAGATGTTGGTAGATATCCTGGCAGCTGTTTGATA
>VMDR010022956.1:0-15893 GCA_007922815.1 Macrotus californicus | reverse complement strand
CACAGTTTAAGAAGCTCTTATTGTATGATTCTTTTTCTTTTTCTAACTAGTACCCATATTGTGCAGTTAAACCCTTTTTTCCCCCAGATAAAATTCTGCATACTAAAGAGAGTTCGCTTTTCATTTCTCTAGGCATTTTTCAAAAGGAAAACAGTCTTTTCTTTATAGATGCTATTCTTAGTCTTATTGTGTCACTAGTCTCTGACCACTTTCTGAGGTCTATACTGTACCTTTTCTATACCTATGAGACCATAAATCTAGTAACCTTTATCATATATCTAGTGATCTGTGCTATGATTTTCATAAGGTCTATTTTTATTATGTCTGTACATTATGATCTATTTTATGCACTGTGATATGAAACTCATTTCCTTTAACAATACTAGAGTTCATACTGTTTTTACCTAGAAATCCATTGGATGGCTCCAAATAATGTTTGAAGTGATAGGAGAGGGAATAAATTGTGCGAAGTTTGGTCAGAATTCATGCCCAGCTAGCAGCTCCAACTCACTCCCTAAACTGCCTTAATTACCCACCCCCACTGTTCTGTAGAAGAGTATAAAGCACAAAGGAGAGGGCTGAGAAAGGGACATGGATGAAAATAAGAATTTGGTGGTACAGTGGAATCATACAGTTAACTCTTCAGTGCAAATAATAATGGCTTTTTCCTATTATATGTACACTTCACTGTGTTTATTCATTCAACAATATGAGGGCTAAACATCTAGAGTGACTATGTTTCAGATAGGGTGGCTATTTAACATCAAACTCTTGTTATTAAGTAGGCACATAACTGACCCAGAAAATAGGCAACGTATGGTTGGGACGTACATGATTACACACGTGAGTGCCATGATTTGTTGAGACGGTTTGCTCTTAGATAAGGTGACCTCTCCAGCCATCATGGAACAACAAAATATAATTTGAATTGAAGCTAAAAGAAAAGGGTAGTCCAATAGGTAGATAAGGAAGAGGAGAAACACTTAAGAAACAGCATTGAAAGTAAAAATATATGAGAAGTGTTGCTCGGCGATGGAACCCTGCCTGTCTCTCCAGCTTCATTTTGTGCTATTCTCCCTTGTTCATATAGTAGCAGAATTGGCTTTGCCTAGAACACCCCACCCCCAGCCCCACTTAAGTGATGTTTTCATGTCACATACCCAGTTTGTCATTCTGTGTGTTAATGTGTACTTTTAAAAAGCCTGATTTCTTTACTAGTCAATTCACTTTCAGAGGGCCTGAATCCATGTCTGCTTTGTTCTTCATTAAATCTCCAACACTTAGCATAGGGCCTAGAAGTACTCACTTAGTGACCAAATATTAAAATATTAGGAATATTTGAAAGGCAGTGGGTAGCTTACTTTGGTCGGAACAGAAGGTTCATGTCAGAGTTATTAGGATGGGAAGTAAGTCTGTCGGTCCAAGGTCTTCTGACCCAGGTTAAGGATTTTGTGCATTGCCAGTGGGGGTGGGAGGCAGCACCGCTGGAAACCCTTGAGCAGAGACGAGACATTCTAAGCAGTATTTTGAGAAGACTGACTTGCCAAGAGTCACTTGCAGCCATGAAGTTATGAGAGAATCACTGTATAGAAGTGATAGAAGGTAGGCCAGAAAGGAGAGATGGATCCAGAGGAAACTTCAGTGTCAAAATTTGGGGGTACTAATTAGTCCCAGGTAATTTTGAAGGTTCTTGCTGTGTTATGTTCAGTGAGAAAAATACCACCACCAAGATAGAAATTTGTGTCCATAGTGTGACCTCAACTATGTAAAATTATGAACTGAAAAGAGTAGATGCAAGTACATCAACATGTGGACAATAGTTGCCTTTGGGTGGTGGGATTATGGATGATTATCTTTCTGTTTTCCTTTTTCTCAAATTTACATTTTTTTCAGTGAGCACCTATGGTATATCCAAACAGAAAACATCCCTCCCCACTCCCACCCATGAAAAAAAGAGTATGATTTCAAGAATTTTGCTCTAGTTTATTAGTCCTATCCTTCACAGCAATAGGGATCAAGAATACATTTGGAGCTAGGGGCATGGAGCTTGGGTAGAGATCAATTTATAGGTTAGGGATCACCCTGCAGGGTACAGAGGTTGGATTCCTAGAGGCAGATTAGCCAGCCAGGTAGCTGGAGAGACAGCTCCTTTGGAACCCTGATGTTTCCCCTGCATTTTAGTTGATTTCCCCTTCAGTCTCTCAAATTTTTCCTGTAACCCTGCCTCACCTTCACTCCAAGCATCTGTTTTTCTCCTGTACCTCTTAGCTTGGTCGTGATTCAATATTCTCCTTTCCTGTCTCCTTGAAATTAAGGTAGAGCTCTTCAAGCTATTGGCTTGCCTGCCTCTCAAAGAATTTTGAAAATGAGCCATCCTAACATTTTCATATGCTATGTAACTCGCAAAGGTCATACAGCTAGTAGGTGGCAGAGCTGGGATTTGAACAACCTTTGGAGTTGGTCTCTAGAAACTGTCCTTAATCTGCAGGACAACAAGCACTTTTTAAACGTTGGGAACTTTAAGTTATTGCTTTAAGTCATTATTTGTTTAGTTATCACTGCAGACTTAACTATTTTAATTGCTGAAAATTTCTGCCAGTGTTTATGATCAGATCAAAGTGCCAAATCTGACTTATTTTTAATTGGGTAAAAATAAAATCATAGTGCGATTCAAATAAATGTATTAATATACATTTTGAGAGGAATAATAAAAACAACAATAAGTTATGGGTTATGTTTCACAGATTACTAAAACAGTCCAGAATAAAATGTGGAGCTAATAAAATTAATTTATTTGGTTTACAATAGAAGTTTTATTTCTCATTGGTTAATAAATAATGATATACTACAAAATATAACTTCAATAGATTTTTTTTATGAAATGAGGAGTAAGTTAGAAGTCATGGTAGTACTTTGATAATGTGGTTCCATTTGTGTATCACACAATCTGTTGGACTTTAGGAACAAATTAGATAAGGGTCATATATAAAAACATTTATTAATTTTGCTGGATCTCATGGTCAAATTTTTTTAGTGTATTTAATAAAAGACATTATATTCTGCTAAAGATTAAGTGCTTTGGCATTCGAATCATAATTTATTTTAATTATAGTTGTATTAATAGGATGAGGAAAACTTCCTAAGATGAAAATGATGAGTTATAATTAAAATAAATATTTTTATCTTTTGATTAAATGGGTTGTAACTACATTATTAAATGACATGCACAGGTTGTATCTAGTATCTTACAAATTTTGTAGGTACAGGAAGATATTCAAACTGAATTTAAGAGAGTAGGCGTCACTCACGTGCAGTCGTGCAGTCGGGGCTTTGCTTCCCGGGTGATGACACCGCCTAGGGAGAGGTGTTTGTTAGAAGTAGTTGAAAAGAATGGATTACCTCATAGTATGTGGGGCCAGGGTCGGGGGAGCCATTTTCAGTATTGGACATTTTTGCTTTGCTATCACAGTATATTTAATGAAGAGCAATACGTTATTCAAATAGACAGGAATGCATTAGGAGGTGAGTGCATTATCATTTCCCATTTTACATTTTATTTGAATTCTGAACACTCCAACATAGGTCCAAATGTCAGGTTCTAGGTACTCTTCAATTGTATATGTATAGTCTAGAAAAAAGGGTCCTTTTGTAGGTTCTTGGTGCTTTCATCAACCATTAAAGGAGGCTCTCGTACAACAATTAAAATCATCAATTCTTTTGGCACCCAGGAGAGTCTTACACTCCAGACCAGTCAGTGCATCCTCTAAGTCAGGTCAGACTGTACCTTTATTTTGTAAAGAAGGCAGGGTACTATTTTCAAAGGAGAAGTGCGAATGGATTATCTACATGGGTATGCAGCCCTATTCCAGGTGGATTCTCTTTTAGGAAAGAGTAAATATGGGGTTGTAGGATTTGGAAATAGAGTTCCTATTTCTCCATACCTTTTGGAAGGCCTTCACATACCCCAGGTTTACACATATAATAGTTTGACGTCCAGTGAAATAAGGCATCTCTCAGTGATGTATTGCAAAAATTTCCTACTCTGTTCACTTGACTCCAGGCCATCCCTGCTCCAACTCTGTCTCTGTGATTTTCAGTGTGGCATGTGAATGGCTTGTATCAGCATCACCTGTGATGATTTTTCAAATTAAGCCTAACCATCTCCCTCTGGGCTCTTCTCCTTTAGGGAGTATGTGCCATACTCCCCAGGCTGACAGCCATTGCTTTAATTAAACTTATGGACACTTTGTCAAAGTTTTGTGTCTAAAATTATAAATTATTTCATCTTATAAAATTTTGATATTTTCTATATCCTATTAAGAAGTAAAATTATAAGCTTTCTACAGGTTTTGTCCTTCAGTGTTGTTTCCTTATAGTCTACTCATCTGACTTTTTATACTTATCTTTGTTTTGCCTCAAGAGTTACAGATTCTTTGGATATCAGTTCTCTTACACACACACAATGGTTCTTAAAATATTGTCCCTGGCCAAGCAGCATCAGCATCCTGTGGAGATTTGTTAGAAATGCATATCCTTGGTCCCCACGCCAGGCTCAATGAATCAGAAACTCTGGGGAGGTGGCCCAGCAATCTGTGTTTTAACATGCCCTTCAGCTGATTCTGATGCACATAATGTTTAAGAACTCAATCTTACCTTAGCTCTGTTCCTTTCTTGATTGTAAATTCCTAGTTACCTTACAAGACTCTGGCTTCCTGGCAGAGTTGCTCTCTCTTCTGTATCCTACAGTACTTTATCAAATCTCTTTTATAGCATTTATATTGCTTGCATCTGTCTACCTTTGAAGGTGGAGGCCACAACATAAATTACTTTTGCATCTGCATGCAACACCTACCTTGGTGATAAGTTAAGTGCTGGTGAATAAATGAATGTATGCATGAGTGAAGGAGAAGAGCATTTAGGAGTGGTGATCAATAAGGTCAGCTGCTATGGAGAGATCATGGAAAATAATGAAGGAAAAAAGCTATTGGATTTCATAGTAAAGCAGGTGTTGGTGACCTTTGAAATGCTTGCTTCAGCAGAGTGATGGGCAAGAAGCCCAGATTACTGAGAGTTAGGGACTTCTAACATGATGAAGACTTTCAAGTTCCAAGAGTTTCTTATTGATTGTTTATCTGAACATGTGGTAGAAACAGAATTTTCTTGGGAGAAATAACTAAGTGGCCTTAGGCTGGTTACTTAATCACATTGAGTCTGTGATTCCAAATAGGCAATAATAGTAATGTATGTTTTTAATTTAAAAAAAAAAAAAAACAAGATCATTGTAACACCCTAGAATGATGCCTGACATTTCGTACTTAAGGGTCATTTCCTTTCCCGTGGCCAGGAGACAGAGATATACTGGTTTTCCAGGCCTGGCTTAAGGAACACTCTGTTTAATAAAACAGGGGAAGAGTGGTTCCCCAAAGGGAAATCCAGTTTCTGTTACTTAGAATGAAAGGGAGTAGATGCAAAGCAGGCAAGACACCCAGTTCCATCTTATTGTGTAGAACAGTGTGATTTCAAACTGTGCTGCTGGGAACTGAGAGACTTCCAGAAGTTGAAGGGAAGAAGAGGGTAACAAATGACCGCAAGTTCTCTAACCCATGCTCACTCTAGCTTCCCCAAGAATAGCTTCACTCTTATGTTGGGGGTTAAAATTTCATTTGAACATTGAAATTCGGCAGTATCATTGGTATAGAACAATTTAGCAGATAGTTAGGCCCATAAGGTATAAAAGCAGGTGATTACTTTTTCTCACTCCATACCACTGAAAGAGTTCTTGCCCTAACTTTCCTACATCCCAATACCCAACTCACATTCCTGACCCTACTAAGATCCAGATTCAGCCATGGGAAGAGCAGGACATTAGGCAGAAATCTGGTTCTCAGTTTATCGATGTTAATGATGCTTAAAAAAAAGTTATCACTTAACTTTTAGCTCAAGGAGACATCCCCCAAAGTTGTCCACAGCTTGGTGACTCGGCATGGTCTGGTCATTATACAGCAGAAAATTTTGATACAGTCAAAAAATTGACAGATCATAATGTTTGATGATATGTTTATGCTGAAATTTACAGTTGACATTGGCAAGCTGGGCAGTTTTTTTCAGTCCTTTGTCTATGGCTCATCTCCTAGGTAATGGCTGCTTAGTCACACTCTTAACGACTTTTTCCTCCTCTACTATTGAACTTTTAAAACATATCCAGTCCAGCCTTTCCTCCTCCATATCAGCCCAGTGTGGCTCAGTGCCTGTTTGTATAAATAAAGTTCTATTGGAACACAGCCATGCTCATTAGTTTTAGTCTCACGTGCATTTATAACAGCAGACGTGATTGATTGTGAACGAGAATGTATGGGCCACAAGAAGTAAAAATATTTACTATCTGGTCTTTACAGAAAAAGTTGTTGACCTGTGCTCTATATTTTTGTGGCTTATAACAGAATTCCTACGTCTTGACATGTGTCATACTTAGGAAGAAGAATCAGGTAATGTCCTTATAATACTCTTACTTTCTGATGTTCTCAAAAACATATCTAGGAAAATGTGTTTGCCATACCTTCTCTACCTGTGCTCTTTCAATTCTCTGAATAATTTCTCTTCTCTATCCTCAATGGTTTTGTCATCTTCATCTTATAAAACTGTCGGTTGTTTTTAAGGAGTGGGAGCTAGAGGAGTGAGTGATATGACAGCTTTCCACCTAGCCCGTGAACACATTATACACACACCCAGGTGTACGTAATACATAAGCACAAGATCCAAACACATGGACAAAAATCGGGATTTGGTATCATTTTATTTCCCCTACCGAACCCTCTCAATTTCGTATTTGTTGTCGTATTAGCGGTGTATTTTGTGACGAAGCGATTGAGCTGGGCCAAGAGGTTTGATGAAGAGAATTGGAGGAGGGGCAGATTTTTTCTGACCTGGCCACTGGATTTTGTGAGCAGAGCAGCCACTCATCAGAAGGCTGAGTAGTTAAGCTGTACTTGAAGAAGAGCAGGGATAATAATACCTCTCTCCTGCATTTTTGCAGTCTAAATGCCCTGTGGAGTGAGAGAAGACTTCAATCCCTAGGCTTGTGAATCCCTTATCTTTCCCAAACGTTAAATTAATTTTTAAGGCTATTTATTCAAAGTTGACTTAACCACTAGAATAGGAAAGATCAGACAAATCAGCTGCAAGAAATGAAGTATGAGAAAACCCGAACTCTTTGACAAAGTATTCCTGGGAGTAAATGTGTTGAATGAAGCCAGCGGGTAAATGATAAGGCCCTTTACACTATGGATGTAAGAAAGCAATTTATCAAGAGTACATGAACTCTCTAGTGACCACAAGTCAGGAGGAAATGAGAGTGGAGGAGGATCCCTGAAAAAATACATTTGAAATACTAAAAACCGTGTGTGTGCGTGCATTTTTAAATACCTGCATTAATATGCAGAAATACTAGCATATTGAAATAAGAGTTGCTCAGAGTACACATGTACAGTACATACTATTATAGGCTAAGGTGGTAGCGAGAGTGGGTGAGAAAGGCCAGCCAGTGATTTAGAACTTGCAGAAACTTTGGGGCACTGCCCTCTCAGGTATAGTTAGGGTTTGATGCTGGCTGTTGTCTGATAGTGTTGCCACTATCCTCACTCATGAGATTAGATGGCCATCTTTCAGCCTTAGGTGTTTCTGTTCTATTCTCTAGAAGGTCATATGTGTGTAATTCTGACAGTCAATCTCATGCTTTTCTGTTCTCTTAAGGAGTTCAAAGCATCTCTCATTCATTATCTCATTATCTTTGCAGCATCTCTTTGAGCCTGCTAGATGAGACAATGTTGTCTTAATTGTTCACTTTAGAGAAACTGAGGGAAGGTGTAATTACATTATCTGCAATAGGGTTCTCAGTAACTCAGATGAGGATGGGGATTAGAATGTATGATCTTACCTTGGCTTTAAGATCTAGGGGAGACACTTTTTTAGATTTGAGGAGGGGAAAAGGCCTAATTTTGAAATATTAGTCTTGTTAAAAGTATTTACTTTGAAAATGGTCATCCTCAGTGTTTTGTATTAAGATAACATAGCAGAAATACACAGAAATACTCAAACTTTTATTTTACTTGTCGTTTTTTTTTTTCCCCCCATTTTCATCTAACACTAACCCTGGTCAGTGCTGTTTAAAAGATAGCTAAATTATGACTTGAGTTTATCTTTTCAACTGAGTAACTGTTTTTTACTTTTTAAAAGATTTTGTTTATTTATTTTTAGAGAGGAAGGGAGTGAGAGAAATATCAGTGTGCGGTTGCCTCTTGTGCGCCCTCAACTGGGGACCTGGCTTGCAACCCAGGCATGTGCCGTAACTGAGAATCGAACCATCGACCCTTTGTTTCACAGGCCAGCAGGCACTCAAGCCACTGAGCCACACCAGCCAGAGCTCCTGGATAACTTTTATAGAACATGCCAGTGAACATTAAACTAAATCTAACAGGTGAATAGCAAGGGGTAAAATTGGTAGAACTAAGTTTTGGGATAATCTCCCTTTGCTAATTTAACCCGAGAGCCCTCCACACAGATGTTAGCTTTCCTTATGCCTTCTAAATTAGGCCTTTTAGGCCACTATAGTCTAAAGAACGTTCTTCTCTTCTTTAAACCATTCAGGTTTTATAAATGGTGAATCTTGCTTTTAAAAAGTGATACTGGTTGAGCCTATTCTTAGGGCCTGAAGTGGGAATTGTTTGTTTTTTCTTTGGTGAGGAGAGAGAGGACTCCATGGTAACTTGGGGTGAATCATAGTTCAATTAGCAAATTAATTAGTCTGGTTTTTAGAGTCAGCCGCAGTCATTTAGAAACATCCACAGTGGCTCTCTTTCTGAAAGTCGAATGTGTTTTGTATTTGCTTGCTGTCGTCTGCAGTCTGCAGTGTATAAACAAACAGGGAGGAGGTGGGCAGAGGATTATTTACATTGCAAACTGTTGCCTAAACATGCCACGTGATTATCATGCATCCTAAGAAATGGAGTCCTGATAACTTTCAGTAACTTGTTTCTGCTTTGTCTGTTTCTGTCCTTTCCCTTTGTCTCCTTATTCCCATCTACCTGCGGAACCACCACAGCCTTGGATAAGCTCAGCACCCAGCACCTGTACCACCCCACGCAAGTGGAGATTGTGCAGTCCAACGTAGTGTTTGACATCAGCAGCCTGATGCTCTATGGGACACAAGCGGTGCCTGTGCGGCTAAAGATCCTGCTGGACCGTCTCTTCAGTGTCCTGAAGCAAGAGGAGGTGCTACACATCCTGCACGGCCTGGGCTGGACTCTGCGGGACTATGTTCGGGGGTACATCCTTCAGGTAGGGGGAGGACGTTGAAGCTATGTGTGGCCAGCTCTAGGCGGGGTTGGTGAGAGCCCGTGGCAAACCTGATCTCCTTCCTGTCCCTTGCAGTCCCAGGCATGCACATCCTCTTCAGGTTAAAGTGGTCCTTTTGGCAGGCTTATCAGGGGATTGGAAAGAAGGAGTGATGTCCCAATAAGTCGGCGTCAGGCTTCAGTGGTGTATATTAGGAAGGAACAAGTGGCCTGTTGCCCAGTGTCACTTTGCATCATTTTGAATCCAACTCTCTCTCCCTGCAACATGAGCTTCCTGGCTTCTCTGGCAACTAAATAGGAGGGCTCTTTGAGGTGGTTGATGGGTATGTGGAAGTCTAAGATTACTCTTCATCTGGGTTTAGTATGGCTTGTTCTTACCCATAATTTGTAGGTTTGGAATTTTCTTGGTTGTCTCTGCACCCTAACTAATTATTGCTTCTTCATCCAAATCAAAGGAAGAACTGTAACCTCTATAAATTCCCTGTGCTTTTATAACCAATCAGCCTTCACACTCCAAAACACACAGATATGGTTATAGATTTGGCCTTCATAGCACCTGTTCTTCCAGCCTGAGACCCTTCTTGGTGTCAGTGGCACTTCCAATCTGGTAAGGGTCTGAAAACTTTCCGGGAGGCCTGCAGCCTCCACTCCCTTCCCCCTCAACCTGCTTGCCTTTTTCATCGTAATTTGCAGTACGTTATGAGTGGTTTTGCATTGTGTACTTTGCCTCTGAAATGTTTTTATGGCCATCTGTCTTCCTACGACCCTTGAAGGGTAAATGTTGAAAACAGCATGTTGGGAGACCCCAGGATCCAAAAAGACTACAGTGGATGATGAAGAAGTACTCCCTCCTGCCAAAGGAGATCACAGTTGGAAAAGGTAGACTCTGAAGTGATTTTTGAAATTTCCTATGGGGATAATACCAGGAGAATTGACCCCTTCAAAAACATTGTTTTTTGACTCTGCCAGCCTGTTTATTTCCTGAGTTATTTTGTGTTGTGTGCAAGGCCTTGGCTGCCAGCGTGGTATGTGGTGAGTGGGGGCCTCAAGATTTCCCTTGCTTTAACCTGTCATTAAAACACACACATTCCGGTCATTCTCCTGTGTGATACCTCCAGGTGTTAACCAGGGAAGGAGAGCAAGGAGGGCTGATGAGTAGACGTAGAGAAAGAGGGGAGATGGAATAACCTTTCTGCTGTCATGACTGCTTTAGTTAGCAGAGAATTATTTCTTAGTTTAGTGAGACGTCGGCGTGGAAAGCACAGAAAATTTGGCCTTTCGAAGATGATGATAGGAATAACTATATATTACATTTTATGTTTATAGAAGACTTTCACAAGCATTCTCTCATTTGCCTCATTTTGGGGACATTTCAATGGGGTGAGTGGAAAGTTAAGTCCTGGGTGGTTAGGGGACCTGAGGGGGCACACGGTCCAGGAGGAAGAGGCCAGGAAAAGCAAAGCGTGGAGCCAGTTTAACAATCCCTGATTATACTGGCCTCAAGACATACCCATGCCACATCTCTCTGCAGACGTTTCCACAACATGATTATTAATGTCCACTTTGGGTGGATTTTATCCTACATGTAAGAACAAACCTCTTGCAGATTTTTTAATGGAACTGTTAGCTTGCATTTTTTCCTGTATTTAAAACTTAAATCTGGTATTGTCTTCATTGGCTTCACTTTGATGCTTATTAGTGTTATCATCAATGCTGCATTTCAGTTCTATGTGTGTATTTTTGCCTACGATATGTGGAGCATATGCATGGTGTCTTTCTGTGCAAACAAGTAGATATTTGCATGACTGTGATTGTTGGCCACCTTAACAACCCAGTCTGCTGCAGCACTTTGTTGTCAGTGAATACAGAACCTTCTGGATGTTCTCTGGTGTGGTCCTAGTGCTCTGCCTTGACCCGTGCCTGTGTCTTTGTTTTACTTGAAATTATTGCGTAGATGTTAATTTCTTCCCCAAATTTCATCATAGCTCTAAGGTAAGCAAGCATAGAAAAGTACTCTGTAGATACAAAATTGCAAGAGAAATTAATACGAGAGAAAAATTCAGCAAAATCACAAACTAACTGTTTTATAAAGTCTCTTATTTTGGGGTGAAATATTGCATATAAAGAATACAGTCATTTATTGTTATACTTAAGTTATGATTAATTTTCATTAGTATACATACATTTGACAGTTTCAAATTTAATATAATCTAGTTCTCCATTCAGAGTCTAAATTGACATTTTGAGAAAATCATAGATGATTTTTACCTTAGAGGAACACGGTTTAATTTCTGTCTTGTTTATTGATAGAATTGATGCAATGTAGATTTTATTTAAATGATGCTTTTTGTCATTCAGCATTAATCATACACTTATTCCTTAGACAAAATAGTTCTTGGTTTCAAAAAAAGGCAAGAGGTTGAAGGACACAAAACGGTTCTCACCTGTGTAGTGAGAAATGCTCATTTGAAAAATAATAAAACAACCCCCCAAAAAACAAGAGCTGGATTATACAGATAAACCCCTTTCCTCTAGAGCAATGTTATTTGCTTATTGGCCAATATTTTAAAACTTATATATATTAATGATAAAGTACGCACAAATAACCTTGATAATAATTATATGTAACATTTTCACACAAGTAGACTATAAAATGTGTATCCAAAGGTTGTGGAACCCTATAATGCACTATTAGTGTATGAGTCATTTTATCTGGCTAAAACTCAGTTGTCTTGTAGCCCTCAAGGCATCAATTTTAGCATTATTGCTCTCAACAACAGTATATTGAATGTTATGTCAGTTAAAGGAGAATAATTATCAAGTCAAGTTAGGGTGGCTGTTAGTCTTACCACATATTGACTTGGTTAGCAGTCGGCTATAGATTGTGTTACTGGGCAAATGAAGATGTACAGGGAGTTGAACTGGTGAAGCCAAGATATTAATTTAACTCTCCCTGGGCCCAAACCTACATTGCTATGTATATGCAGCTACTTCTGGTTTCAGAGATAGTTTTGAATGTGGAAGGATTGCATATGTCTAATCTGTTTTAGAGTTTTTGGCTTTGGATCTGAGTGGCAACAAAGAGGATCAGGCCATTCACGGGTGTCATTGTGAGCATGTATGAAATGATTATTTACAGGAAAAGGGGAATGATAGTGATGCCATAGGTTCATTTAAAAGACCGGCATTATCTTTCAAGAACTCTGTACTGTTTTGATAAAAATTACTTTTCACCATTGTAATTATCTATGCAATTTATAAACTAGCCAGCTGGGTGTAAAATGCATAGTGTAACTTGGACTAAAATGATTTAAGAGTCCAGGAACATTTTAAAGGTAAACAGTCCAGTATTCTCCTGTGTACCAATTAAAGTATTCATTCAGAAAGTATAGGAAAAAAATGAGATAAATTTGAAGCATTTTTCCACAAAGTAGCAGTAAAAGGAAATATGCAATTAGATGCTAAAATCTAGATAAAAAGGAACATAAGGGTTTTTCTGCTGCTAAAGAATAATTCGTTTTTCAAGTTTGTATCTCATGGTACATTTATTGATGACAAATAAAAGCAGTGTCCTGTTGTTTTCCCATTTTCCCTGTCTTTGACCTAAGATATAAAAATATAGATGATTATCGTTGTTGAATTAATCATTTAAAAGTCAAGTTTTCAGTCGGATTTGTAACTGCCTTGCCTGGGCTCATACACCAGCCTATCTTTGGAAATCTCCTTTGCAAATGAGTCCTGCCAGAATTCACAGAACCATATCAGACACTCTGCATAATTAGCTGAGGTGTCAGCAGCCTTTTGAGAGAATGAGTAGTGATGCATATTTCAAATCACCTGTGTCTTGAAACAATCAGAACTAATAGAACAAGCAGTACTTTAGAAGAACACGTCCCAGGGTATTCTGGGACAGTAGTCTTCCAGAGATACGAATTTAGACTTGGGAGCAAGTACTCTCTGGATCGTTCTCTTAGAGCCTCTTGCTGACATTAACATAATAAAGGCTCTGGGAAGTTCTGGAGTAAGTGATTTGTGAGAGTAGGTAAGTAGCTTCCACCAGCCTTTCCCACTTAATAGCCTTTTCATGTCATCCTCATAAGAAGTCACACTCAGCTCTTCTTCAACTTGGTGTGTTTGTGTGTACACTTTATTCTGCCTGCGCAATTTTTTGTCCTTTAGGTGTCAGCCAAAGTCCCACTTTTTCCCAGAGACCTTTTCTGTCCAGCTTCACCAATGCAGGTTTTTCTAGCCTTGGCTCTATCTGAGGACTCTGTTTCCCTTAAGCTCTAATCCAAATTTAAATTAATCAGTTAAATCAACTGTCAAAATCCCCGCGCACCCCCCCTCCCAGGCTTCCTCACCAGGGAACACTGAAAAAGCAGGGCACTCAATACATATCTGCTAAATGAATGGGTAAAAGATCTGGTATCACCTGATGTTTCCCCGTGGAGCTCAGTAACTTCGGTTGGTCCAAAGGCCCTTAGTCTTTCTTCAGACTTCCTAGGGACTAAATTCTGTGCCTGCAGCTGAGCTGGTGAGGGCAGTAAGAAGGGAATTAAGGCTCCCACACCCCCTTGCTGGTGTTTTGTGGTATCCATGTGGTAGAAAAACATCAATATTAAACAAACACTTGTATTTAAACAGCCACTTGTGGAGCAAGTTCACATACATTAGTTAGCTTTTTGAATTCCCAGTGAGTTAACATTTGAAGTAGTTTAAGCTCAAAGAGGTTAAATGACTTTCCTGTGATCACACACCTGTTAATTGGCACAGGTGATGGATGCACTGTAAGCTTCCTGAGAATAAGAACCACTTACCTCTTGTTCATCACTGCAACCCACCTCTTAGCACCCAGACTGGCATGTAATAGGGCTTACTTAATATTGAGGGAGGAAGTTTTGAAATATGATTGGAACAAGGTCTCTAACTCTATGGGCAGTGTTTGGGTGTTTTTTTTAAAGTTTTGTGTTTTTAAGACTACAAACTGTCTCTCCAGAACAAGAATCTTGTAGCATGAAAGTTGTATGGTTTGGGGAACAGGGAAGGCCTGAGAAACCTGAACTGACAAAGTTAAGATCTCTCTTATATTTGGTGGATCATAACCACCTGATGATAGACAATATTAGGTTAAATTGGTTCCCCTTTTATGTTCTTTTCTCAGCTATTTTTTTATGTTCCATCTTGTCCAGGCTGCCGTTGCTCTCTCATCTCCATGCCCAAAATTTTTTCTCTAGATCTGATATTTATCATTAATGCTTCATTGCAATTTTGACTCTTTGCTTTACCTTTCCAGGGATACATGCCTTTTGTAATTAAGTGTAAAAAAAAAAGGTTTTTTTAACCTAATTAATAAGATTTCAGCTATATCATGTGCAGGGGGTGGAGCAGAAATGAAGTAGCTCTTTTCTGCGTCCATAAAAGGATATTAGATTGAATGGGAAATGGGGCACTAGGCATTGAGAGAGAAGATGGGGCTGAAGTCCCAGCACTGCCACTGATTATTTATATGAATCTGGAAAAATTTGCTATTCTCAGCCATAGTTTCTTCATCTTTAAAACTGAAGTGACCTCTCCTACCTCTCTTGCTTTGAAGGCAGAGGATGAAGTCATGCAGTTGAAAGCATGTTGTAAACTCCTACTGAGGTTGGTATTTTTCACTTAACATCTATGCATAAAGCTAATTCTGACCAGTTACTGCAGGGAAATATTAGGTGCCAAACATTTTTCTCTGCAGATGTCAAAATGCTTAGAAAAAGATAGGAAATACATGTTAGGCCTTAGGTAATATCATTAGGATAAAAGCTAGTTGTTTTAGTAAGTAAACCCTGAAATGCTAGTGGCCTGACATAGTAGGAGTTTGTTTCTCCCTCTCATCAAGACCAATCAGCATTCCTGGTTGGTGAAGGCTTTCCTCCCAAAGATGATTTGAGGAGAGGTCATTTACAGCCTCTGACATTTTATGGCCCTTCCATTCTCTGGGGCCTCAGTTTCTTCATCCAGGTGGCAGCCCTGAGAGAGGGTTCAGGCTCTTGTGGGGAGGTTTTCATGGACCAGCCTGGAAAGTAGAATGTGTGACTTCTCTCATGTCACTGATCAGAGTTTATATCTAAACAGAGCCAGCTGACTGAGGGAGACTAGGACACGTAGTGCCAGGCTGAGCAGCTGCTCCCAGCTCTATCTGTGCAGCACAAGGGATGAGCATAGGTCAGGGCCCCATGCAGGTGTGGTGGCATAGCCATAATTTTGCTTTCTTTTTTACAGTTGGACCAGGAAAGCTTAAAGCAGCAGATTAGTGTGGTTAAGGCAGGTTAATGGGTTTGAATCCTGGCTCCAGTTCTTAGTAGATTTCTGAAAATAGGCCTGTGCCTGTATCTACCTAAGCCTCCGTTCCCTTACCTGTAAAGCAGGTACTTCATGGGTTTATTGAAAAGATAAAATAAGATGATGCACATAAAGCATTTACTAGTATCACTTGCTACGTATCCAGTAAATTTTAACTATTAACATTTATTCTGATGATGACAAGCATGATGATGATATTCA
>VMDR010022955.1:0-15898 GCA_007922815.1 Macrotus californicus | reverse complement strand
TGTTCATCTAATTTGCGACCAAATTCAACCAAGTCTGTGAGCATCCTGATTACCAGTGTTTTGAACTGTGCATCTGATAGGTTGGCTATCTCTTGGTCGCTTAGTTGTATTTTTTCTGGAGCTTTGATCTGTTCTCTCATTTGGGCCATTTTTGTTGTCTTGGCGCGCCTGTTACGTAGTAAGGGGCGGAGCCTTAGGTTTTCACCAGGGCGGGGCGGCCACGTCGCTGCATTGTGACGCTGTTTGTGGGGGAGGGGTCCGAGAGGGAACAATGGCGGCCGCTCCGCTCCCTGCCGGTTACCAGTCACCCTCCGCACTACTCACAGTCCAACGGGGCCCCCCTGGTGCTGGCTCCGGTGTTGATCCCCGGAGGGAGGGCCGTGCACGCTCCAGGACCTGTGGGTCTCTCCAACGAGCTCTCCCGTGAGGCCGGGAGTTTCTCCCGCTGCTGCCGCCTCAACCCCCACAGGAGTTTTCAATCAGAGGCTTTGAGGCTTCACCTCCCGGCGCCGGAACTCTGGGCCGCGGGGTCCGTCTCGCTCCCGAGCCGTTCCTCCCCGTTTATCCTCACGAGGGAGTGGGACGCCCGGGCCGCAGCCGCCACCTCTCCCGGCCAGCCGCGCCTTTCCCGCATCCGCCAGCCGCCGCCCCGCCGCGCGAGTCCTCTCCGCCCCTTTTACCGGTCTGGATGTATGTTTCTTAGTTTCTTGGTTGTCGGACTTCCATACGGTTCGATTTTCTGTGAGTTCTGGTTGTTTTTTCTTTTAAAATTTGTTGTTGTCCGTCTTTTGGTTGTGCGAGGAGGCACAGGGTGTCTACCTACGCCTCCATCTTGGCCGGAAGTCTCCCATATATACTTTTTTCAAGGTTTTTATGCCTTGCGTTTTCACTTTCACGAGCATCTTTCCATAGAAATAAGTCAGCTTTAACACATTGTTTTTAGTTGCAATATGCCGCATTGCATAGATGTAATATAATTTATAGATGCTGAGGTTAGATTGAAATATATTATAATGAGTGGCATCTCATTATATTATATATATTATGTAATATATCAAATATATTCTAATGAGTCCAACTGGATGGCAAAATGCTTAATTTTCTTTTTTTATTGTGCAAAAAATACCTATGGCGATATGATCTTTATTTTGAAACTACTTCGGTCGTAGTATCTCTAATCTTTGACCTGACGTGGAGCCTGTTGGAGTAACACCTGTCAGAGCTCCACCATATTCTCTCAATCCCCCTACCATTTCCATGCACCCCAACCTGGCTCTCAGGGGCCAGCACCTCCCTCTGTCATGGAAGACTGCTGTCCAACTGCCATGTGGATTTCACTACCCCCAGGGGTCCTTAACCAATGATGGACAGGTGCGGGGGTATCAGTACGAAATCTCAGCTCTTTCACCTGTAGGCAGGGATGATCCTGAGGCGTGTGTTTGACATCATTTTTCCATGTTGTCCCCCTGGATTAAGAGCTTCTTGTGCGTTGCAGTTTCTGGCTTAGAACATACCTTTTATTGACTGCCTTCTCCTCCCCATCACTTCGGTCATACCCTTGTTCCTTGCACTTCTCAAGTGCAACACTGGTTGCCTTTGAATCCTTGGCTTGGTGTCTGTGTCTGGGGATACCCAAACTTAAGCACCTGTTATGGTCACTTCAACCGCAAAGCTTCTGAAGGCATGGCCTGTGTGTTGTTGCAGAGGTCAGGTGAGGAATTCACCTACTCACCACCAAATGGAAGTACTCTTCTCCCTTTGTATCCATGTGACATTTTATGCATTCACGGGAAAGCAGAAGCAAAGAAATAAGGCCACATTTATTTTTCATATGGAAAAATTATAGACCCTTTGAGGTTAAGCCAATTTTGTACAAGGTCACACAACAAATTAGAAGAAGAACCAGTACCAGACCTGTGTTTTCACACTAGACCATTGCACCTCTACAAAACAGCACTCATGTGTCTAACTTGAGGTCGAGGTGGGATGACTATATTGCCTGAATTAATTTTAGGGAACCTAAATCATAAAATAGAGTATACTGGAAGTACTTTGAAAGAATAATTATTGAATAACTATGCTTCAGTCTCAATCTTGGTCTCCACTTTTTGTCTTCGCGTCACTTGCCCAGCATCTCTTCCACTTTCTTTGTCACCTTAGGGTGAATTGTCTCTACTAGGCACTAGAACTAGTCAAAAACTTGTAACTGCCATTGAGCTGGCCTTTCGTAGGTTGGACTCGTGGAGAAGAGAGATGTATGTAAACATAGTCAAGGCAGTGTGTAGCAAGCACTCTAAGAGAGGTGGAAAAGTCCTTTGGAGGACGCAGGAAGGAAAGATAAATTCTGGCAGAGGGCAAAGGGAAGGCTTGATGGAACAGGTGGCCTTTAAGCTGGATCTGGAAGGATGGGTAGGATTTCAACAGGTGGATGTCAGGATGGGAGTCAGGGGAGGAGAAAAGAGCAGCAGAGCAAAGAAACATGCAATACATGTTCAGGGAATGTTGCGCGGAGTGGGGTAATGGCTCACAGAGCACATGGTGGGAGACGGAAGAGATGTATTTAAAGTTCCATGATGAAAGACCGTCCCCTTGATGCCTGCGAGTTTCCATTTTATTTGGCAAACAGTGGATCCGTGAGCAGGAACGTGTCAAAATTATACCAGTGTTTGAAGAAAACTTATCCTAAGATACTTTCCTTTGTTATTAGGTACTCTTCGTTGTGAGGAACTATACCATTCTTTTAATACAGAATAAAACTCACATAGAATAACATCAGAGCTCTCCCTGTGGCTATGGCACTGAACAGTATGTAGCCCCTGCCTGCTTTTACACCTGAAATTGTGTCACTGTCACTCTCAGACTCAACTTGAGCACAATTGCCTCTAGAACTTTCTAGACAACACTGGTCCTACTCTTCCCTGGCCCAGGGATTTTGCTCTTCCTCTTCTCCCAGCCTCCATATAACCTCTTCTTAACCCACATTTCCTCCAGGGAAATTTCCTTGCCCACCCAATTTAAAGCAACACTCATGCCATTTCCCACCTAGAATCTAACACAATTCTTTATTTTTTTATTTGTTTAGCTTTCACTCTCTGCCACTGGAAGTGAAGGCATAGTTCCATAGTTCATATAGTCACGGTCCTTCAGGGTATACCCAGAGCCTGGCAGAGAGACTAGCACATGTAAGAAGCTCAAAAATACTTATTGAATGAGTAAGTTGAATGAACTAGAGTCAATGTTGTTAGGAAATTGAAATGATGCTGGTAAAAGATACACCTAAATATGTTACTCAGCATCTGAGTATGGGGATGTATACTGAGAACTCAGGAACAACTGGTTCAAGCCTGCAGAGTATCTTATAATTCTGGCATCACTTACTCACTTCTGTTAGTTGGTGCATTGTTTCTAGGTGGAATTTCCTTCTTCCCCACATCTCCCACCTCCAACATTTTTCTGGCCATTATTTCAACTAAGTGCTAGGCTTGGTAATTTTCCTAATGATCTGGAAATGGACTGCTCTTTCACAGATGGCCATGGATTGAGTTGCCCAAGACCTGGTCATAAGTCATGACTTGTTGAAAAGAGAGGGAGTTTTTTGAAGTGGAAGGGGCCTTTGGAGGTCATCCAGCAGCTTTTGAAACAGCTCCAGCAGCCAAACTAGTAGGCCCAGTACCTTCCCTGGCAATCTGGTTTCCTGATTTACTGCGAGGTATGGAGCTGTTTATGATGCTTTTGATAGAAAATAAATGACTCTTAATTCTACCGTATGGTAAAGTTCATATTTAAAATGTTTGAATAACTTTTTCAGACCACAGTTCTACAATTGGCTATAAAATTTTACAGGCTTGTTCCAAGGATATAAAAGTTGTGTTTGGAGTCTCTCCTCCAGGCTGAAAGTGGAAGAATTATAAAGGCTGAGGCTACAACTGAGAGATACGCCTTTCTGGCCTTGGAACCAAGAGTACATTGAACTCAAGAGTTTCTGTATAAAAATAGGTAGGTTTGATTTGAGGGCACTTCTAAAGTTAAGTTTCACATGGAAGGCAAATAAAATAAGGCTGATAAACACATCTCATGATTTCTAGAGTGAAACACAATTAGAACTACAAGACACGGTTGATTCTTAAGCTGAGTTCATGTGGAAAGAGATTGTCTTACAACCATTTTTATTAGGCCAGTAGACACAATGAGATACCCACCACAGCCTTTTGGATGTATTTTTGGAAGTTCTATTTTTTTACCATGTTGACCTTCCTCCTCAAACATCTTATTTGTTACCATGGCTCCATAGCATATTGAAACTCCTTCTCCCCACTTCAAAGTCAGAATAACCCAGAGAACATATCTAAATTAATTGCCCAGGGCTATAGAGAATATCAGCATAGCAGGCTCTGCATGGACATTAAAAGTCTGTATTTCTTGTACCATTAAAGTAGCTCCTCATTTACCTAATTACCATTGATCTGACATCTTTGAACACAGCCCAGAACTGCCTACGAAGCCAAGATGATTTCTGAATAACCAAAACAGGTGGTACAAAGTCCATGCACAAAACCCTATGCATTTTTTCCAGAAGACCCTCCTCTACATCCTTCCCACAAATGTGTACTTATTTTTATTTCACACTTAACTTTCATAACTTTAGTTATTTGGTTTGCCATTGCTCGTAAAGCAAGTTCACCATGGTAAGAGTAAGGAGTAAAAAACAGCAGCACTGCAGGAAGAAAGGCATGGCGTCCTCATGTGGCTGAACACAGAGCATATGGGTGAAAAATGCCTCATAAGGATGACATAATCCATTGGGAAGCATCTGTAATAGGAGCTGGCACAGGGCAAGCATTCTATAGATGTTTATTAAATAAATAGAAATAAGCTTGTATCTCAAAAAAAAAAACAAACAGGAGAACTTAGAGGAAGTTAATCAATGTTCTTCGGGATGACTGATTTTATGAAGGAGAGCTTCAGCACACCACATTTAGTAGGGCAGAAAAAGAAATACTACTGTTGGAAATGTGATGATCTTTTTCCCGAGGAACAAAAGTTGAAACTTAGAAAAGTAGCAGCTAAAACAGCACATTTTAGTTATTTTCAAAATTCACTTTGGTGGAAGTTCAACCTTGGATGTCAGCTGACAGAGTTTGCTCAAATCTTTCTGTTCTTGACTTAGTGCTGAACATGTAGAATTTATAAAAATTCTCCAGTGTGATACAGACTACTTCTTATGTAGAGCACTGTCTTCAGAGGCAACTTGCCACATGAACAAAGGACTCCAGGGCAGAGTGTGGGCTGAGGTTCTGCATCCAGTTCCCGTCATGACCGTAAACCTAAAACAGCTCTGTGCAATCATAGACTGGGGTGCCTCCCAAAGCTATGGCTTTGGGCCCCCTCCTGCCCTGAATGGCAGAAACGAGCACTTTTCACGGCACAGGTGTGTAGCTGCCCTTCACACACTGCTATTTGCAGAGAAACTTGCTCCCCCAGCCAAGCACTTTGCCCGAAAAGTTTCCATCCCACCCCTCTGCTCCTTGATGAAATTCTAGTTATTCTTCAAGGCCCAGCTCAAGGGTCACCTCTTTCATGAAGTTTCCCCTCCTTTCATGCTCTCCATGCATCCCCCAGAAAAGGTAAGAGGCTTCTTTGTGGCCCACCATCACTTGGCTGTGATCTCTACCATGACCTAAGCCTTAGCGTCCTGTGCTGGAGAGCAACTAAGTATGGTGGCTGTGAGCACAGGCTTGTAACCTGAGCACATTGAGGCCTGAACCGTGTTTCCACTCATTGTACATGGAGACTTCTGGGACACATTCACCTCGCTGAGTCTCTGTATCCTGGTTTGGAAACCCAGCGTATTTATACGACCTAGTTGCTAGGATTAGGTGAGGGTTCCATGAGGTGAACAAAAATCAAGCTGCAGAGTGTGTGTCCTACGGCAGGTTCTTGGAAAATGCAGGTTAGCATCGTTACTCTCACTAACAAGTCATCTATGTGCCTTTTCCCCCCTCTGGACTGTAAGAGTGA
The DNA here is from genome assembly GCA_007922815.1 of Macrotus californicus. Taxonomy (NCBI): domain Eukaryota; kingdom Metazoa; phylum Chordata; class Mammalia; order Chiroptera; family Phyllostomidae; genus Macrotus; species Macrotus californicus. Next base: position 9,880 of record VMDR010022955.1, on the reverse strand, counting down.
ATCCTTAACAGTGCCTAGCTTAGTCCTGGCACACAGTAGGTCCTCAGTGCTTGAAGATAAATAGCTGTGATTTTGTTCAGCGTCAGTTAGCTGACATATGTGCCTCGCACAGGGCTATGTTATCATAAAAGCTCATACTCCGTTGGAGACCAGGCCACTCTGTTTTGGGCCCTGTTTGCCGTGCAGTGGCCCGGCTTCTGCCTCTTGTCCAAGCGTCATTATTAACAGCACCCTCTTTCACTCTGAAAAACATCCTGTTTGAGACAATACATTTTATGGTCATCTTAGTTTTGAGAGGAGTCTCATCAGCTGTGTTCCCAGAAATGACATTCCTCACCCTGCAAGGCAACACCACATTCGACGCTATAGTCCGCTGCTGGATGGAGTTGGAAGTCGTCCATACGCAGAACATGTGCAATTAATCACTGATAAAAGGTTCAGTGGGTGAAAATTGGGTCATTCTTGACTCTTTTATTTTCTTGAAATAAAATAGAGGAGAGTATCGGAGGTGAGCCTAAGAGGATAGGAAAATTAAACCGAGAAACTTTCTGCTGGGTAGAACATTGGGGAATTTATTAATAAACTCAAAATAAGACTTTCAGGAAATCTTACAGTGCAATGTAAAGAGAAACCCTAGCTCAGAGTCTTCCTTTTTCCTTCTCTTCATCTTCCTGCTCTACCTCCGTCTCCCCTTCTTCCTCTAGTAGCAGACATTGTGGTGCACTGATCCAGCCCTTAGCAAAATGATAAAGTACATGTTTTCCTCATGAACTCTCAGGCTCCTTTCCTTAACTTTCCTGGCTCTCCTGGTACTGTGTCCCTATCCGTACCCCATGTACCCTCTTTAATGGTGCCCCACGCCCTGTGCACCTGTGCACCAGCCTCGGTAACCCAGGGCTCTTTGGGTAAGTCTTCAAATATCCCATCAATATTTTTCTTTCCAACTCCTATTCCAAATTATGAAATAGAAGGTGTTACTCCCTGTGAAGGGAATTTCAGGCACCAGAAAGCCCACTGGGAAGGCGACCTGGGGGTGAGGAGAGCGTCTTAGGCAACATTTGAGTGGATGGAAAACATGGGCTTTGGAGTCAGGCCGAGCTGGGTCAGAACCCTCACTTCTCACTTTGGCAGTGTGGCTCTGGGTGTTCGTTTGTACGAAAGGGCTAATGAGACCTGACTCTAACTTGCTTTAAAAATTAAATATGATTGTTTTTGTAAAACACCTAATAATGCGCCCGGGTCACAGTTGAGCATGAAGGTTATGGGTGAGAGTCTGGCGATGGATAAAAGGCCTCACTTTTGCTCGATGGGAAATAACTTGACTCTTGGGCTTCTGGAGAACAGAGATAACAAAGCTTTTCTCAGGACTGTGATTAAGGCTTTAAGTGCACGTAAAAGACTCACTACAGTACTTGGAATACCCTCAGTCCCGAACAAGGCAATAGTTCCCCTTCTCTGTGGCTTTGCTTTACAAAGTTTCGGTCCTCTGTGGTCGGCCACAGGCTGAAAATATCAAATGGAAAATTCCAGAAATAAACAATTCATAAGTTTTGAACTGTGTGTCGTTCTGAGTAGCATGATGGCATCTCAAACCATCCCCGCTCCGGCCCACTTGGGGTGTGAATCATCCCTTCGACCAGCGTGTCTGTGCTCCACAGTACAGTCCAATGAGGTATTTTGAGGGAGAGAGAGATCATATTCACCCAACTTTTATAACAGTACCGTGTCGTTATTACTGTATTTTATTATTAGTTGTTACTGTCTTACTTTGCTTAATTTATAAATTAAAGTTACAGGAAAAAGCAGTATATAGAGAGGTTCGGGTACTATCTGTGGTTTCGGGCATCCACTGAGGCCCTTCCAGCATACCCTCCCATATATAACAGATAAATTGGGTTGTTCTGCCAAGGTGTGGGCTCGGTGCATTATTCTTGCTGTCATTATGATTGTGACATTGGCATTCTGATTTCATTTGGGAGAGGGAAAGCCTTTCTGTTTAAACATAAGGTAGAATCCTGAATCTAATCGATCATTTTTTGTAATGATATCTATTTTGTAAGAAAAACTTAGTCCATGTTTGAATGATCCATTCTATTTTTCCAGAGGAAAGCTAGAGAAATACAAAACTGGAGAAAAAGCATTTCATCTTTCCTTTCCCCAATTACTGCTTAACAAAGGTCATTGGTGTGCACACCCCTGATGTCACATAGTGACTGAGTCTATTTTTAATGTCATCTCGGCTGCAGAGAACAGTTTACAACACACTCCAGGTAAGCCTCTGTTATGAAATAGGATTCCAGGTTAGCTGCCTCTAGTCACGTAGCTGTACCCAAACTTATGCTCCGATAGAAAAACAAACATTTGGTTATCTCCTTGTGCGTACTTGGGGGAGAAGAAAAAAGAAAAATATCTGACCTTTTGATGTTCACTTTCTCCATCCTGTGTTCTGGCCAGCGCGCAAGTAAATAAAGGCTGGAAACTACAAGCCTGCCTGCCATTCTCACTCACGAACTGAAATTCAGCCAATGGCAGATAGGAAACCAGAAACAAAGAGAATTACTACTCTACTGAGGCCCGTCACCTTCTTCAGGTCATGTTTTTCCAAAGGACTGCACCTGAATGTGGCTTCCTCGGATTCCAGTAATCCCTGTTTTATGATTATGCTTACGATCCTTTCGGAAAAAGCCAGGAATGAGACCACTGTCTCTGGTGTCTGGCAAAACCCAGAAGCCAGAGCATTCAGAGGGCAGCGTGCCAAAGGAGACTCCTGCACCACAGGCAGGCAAACCAGCTGGATAGTTTGGATGCCACAAACTCTATGCATTTATTCATACTTGAAGAAAGCAGGGACAAGGTGCATAGATGATCTATTGTATTGTCACAAGGGCCTAAAAACAAAACAAAAAAACCCAAAACCCCTAAGCAGAGGATGTGGGAAAGCTGTAAAGTGCTAAGCATAACAAGCACACCATCTCTTCCAGCACAGCGTGTGCCTAACAACCCCTCCTAAGCAAAACTAGTGATTCACGTTGCCCTGTTCCCACTTGACTTTGCTCAGAGATAGCCCTTGCTACTGAATTCTATTGTTTCTTCGAGTGGACTGGGAGCTAGCTGCTGGTGGACGGGACCATATCTTGGTCTTTTTTAATATTCATGATGTGTGGGGCACAGTGTGAATGCTGAGTATCTGTTCAATATCTAGAAATAAAAATCCTGACAAAATAAAGCTAAACATCTAAGCTGATGGCCAACTTGTTAGCATTATCTGCAACTCTGTTATATTTAAACAGTTACAGATCCTTACTTTCAAATCCACATGCTCTAAGTTATTCTTCTTTTAATGTACTCCCCAAACATTTTTTTTTTAATTACTTTATTGTTGTTCAATTACAGTTTGAATTCACCAAACATTTTACATGCACCTCTTCTATGCCAGCCACTGAGAGGGTTTCCACTGATGGAAAACAATTTTTTTTTCTCCTCCTTTAGTGAGATTATTGAGCCTGTGTAATGAGCCACAGTCTATACATGCAGAAGCCTCCCTAATAAATATTTTTGGGTTTATTTGATAGTTCTGGCTGTCACTTCAAACAGCAAATCAGTTAAACACCATAGCAGTTAATATTGACTAAACAGCTCCAAACCTCAATTGGCCCATAGTTTAATCGTATGTAGACGATTTGAATTTTACTGCCATCAAGAAACAACAGGAATATCTAATGCAAGAATTAGGGCTGCATATCAGTTTTCACAGTACAGTTTGGTCATCATGAAAGGACACTTTTTTGGTGTCAGGAAACGGGCTTCCTGGCAGCCAACCTATTGTTCTGGTGTGGTGAGTCTGAAGTCTCCACTGGCCTCTCTGCCTTTGATCTCTGAGTTTCTGAAGTTGTGGGATTTTGCATGCTACACTGATAATCTGGGAAAACGTACAATCACTGTAAAAGGAAATGTTTCTATTAGCCTAAGAATAATCATTATAGCAAAACCACCTGACAGAAACATGCGTGTGCATATCACCCGTAGGAAGACCAAAGGTGTTTCTTACACCTTTAATTTTACAACTGAGGATTATTTTCTTCCCATTACACAAATCCACATGGTGCCTATTCAGACTTCAGTCAGCGGCAATGCTGTCTCATTTGACCCTGAGAACAGAGTTCACAATTTCTGCTCCAAATTTGGATGAAAACTTTTTATTAGGGGTTAGCTGTTAAATCTTCCGCAGTTCAATTACTCAAGGTCAATGGCACATAAACTCAACTGGAGTAGGGTGGCAAACGGAAGTGAAATAGGCATGGAATGTGGCTTTTCTGTCTTGGTCCCACCCTGCTTGATCTCTGTCCTGCTCCCTGCTACTGTCGCTCTTGGAGACAAACATCTGCTTGACTTTGCAAGGAGCAATCCTTCCCCCACGACAACAATCCATCTGTTGCTGACGCTCACTGTTGCCTGGGAGCACCATAGATAAGAACTGCTGTACCTCATTCATTCATTCATTCATTCCATAGAGGGTAAGTGAGGGAGGTGCCTACTATTTATTGGCGAGTCTGTCCCACATGGATGTCTGGATGTGTGCATGTCTGGTTCCAGAAATAAAGGTGCATGCAGGCAGAGGAGCACTGGGCCAATGTGACCTGGCTATAGAACAGCAGGAAGTTTTCCACTGAGAGAGAGAAGGGTGACAATTCTGGATAGACTCCAACACAAGCCCCCTTCTTTCACTGAGCTCTGTCCAGAGGGTGCATTTGTTCATCAAAGTAATTCTAAGCATGAACAAATAAACATTCCAACTGGGGAATTTGGACTAGTAAAGGCACTAATGTTGGAGATGGAGAAAAACCTGAATATATATATCACAAAGAACATCCACCCTTAGTCCAAACAGAGGGAAGTTAATGTCCCTGCTGTTGCTTCAGAAAGACAAAATGCACAGTAGCACTCAGGAACCTGGGAAGGAGCATCAGAGGCTCCTTTTCCATTCCTCTGACTTTATCATTTTCCATTCATTCATCACTTGAGCTGAAGGCATGGCTGAACTTCTATAATGTTTGGGACTATTTTAATGGGTCTCAGCCCTGGGAAGCTCAAACTCTGGAGCTCAAATATTTAGTAGTGCAGAGAGCAGGAGAAAAATTCATTCCAATTACACAACAACAACAAACTCGACTGCATTTATACAAAATCCTTCCACTGTCAGTCCCCAAAGCAAAATGACTCCTCCCCAACCTTTGCACATAGCCTGGAGACTGTACCTTGGACTTTTGTGAAATCTGTCTTACAACACTTCATGTACTGTTGACTCAGCCTAATTCTGGAGGGTCATTGGCGAGCATGCTGTAGTAGAAAGAGGAATAGGCAGGGAACCAGGAAACCTGGGTTCCAGGTCTATTCCCACAACCAACTAGCTCGTGGTCTCTAAAACTCTCTGAGTTAGAAGGCATTAAATATATAACAGATGTCATGGGGTGGAGAAAACAGAAAGGACATGATGAAAGGTGACACAGTGTGGTTTGCCCAGGCCTCACTGGAGCATTGAGGATTCTTCATTGGAGGTGTCATCTCTTCTAGCACCAATGGCAGCCAGTGTGTCCAGACCTTTACCAATTCTGCAAGGTTCTATCTTGTGTCCCTATTGTTGACATGCGTGCCTTGTCTTCCCCAATAGCTACAAGATCCTTGAAAATGCAGTCTGTCTTTTGATAGTCTGCCATTTCCTGGTGCTCCATCACTATTTGTCAAATGAATCAATGGTCTGTTAAGAGTGTTCAGCTCTTCCTCCAGATAATTATCATTTCCATTAAAAAAATAAAGTTAAAATCCAAACCCCTTAATTGATTTATCTCACTTCACAAAATTGGATGTGAACTCCCAGTTCCAAAGTATACACAGTAATGTGCTGTTCTTTTATCAAATGTTCACAGATATTCATTCCAAAGACCTTTGCTTTTTTGCCCAAATCTACTAATATCAAAATTCTGCAAAAAAAAAAAAATGAGTGTTATTTTTGTGTCTGGGTTAAAAGCACTATATCATGTAATCTTTAACACAATACTATACAATTTTAGGTGAGGACAGATGCTCAGTAATCGTCCCACATAGTTAAGAATGGAGCCAGGTTTATCTGACTCCAAAGGTTATGTTCCAAACCTAGGGCACACCGCTTCTGTGTTTTATTATTCAACCAACACAATCCACTTGGATTCTTATCTCTGTGAGACTCGAATACGAAACCTAAATCAGTGTGAGGCACTAGAACCAAACCTACTGAAGGAAAAGGCAACTGTTTAGAACTTTGTGGTAGTGGATTTTATTTTGCGTTCTAAAACCCTTGGTTTAAGGCTTACTTAATGCCTTCATGGCTCTGTGAACTTAGGGAATTCCCTGAAGTTCGATGAGCCTTCGGTCTTGGTTGGTAAGATGTGCACAACGGCACTCACCTCAAGAAGCTGTTAGAAAAACTCAGCGAAATCTTGGAGGTTCAACTCTCTGGAATGTGTAGTAAGTGCACAATAAATCCTTCGTCGTCCCCCTCCAAACTCTCCCTTCCAGCGCGCACAGTGCCTTCCAGAACAAGTTTCATAACCAGAGGGGGATGAAGCACACCCTTGCAGAAACCCTTGGCATCCTCTGACAAGGAGACCCTCATCCCTCCTCAGCTAAGTCCCAAATAAAACACTTTACCTCCCTAGAAACTACCAGAGCCTGCCAAGGTCCCAGAAATCCTGAAAGCTATCTGCTGTCAACACTTCCATGGAGTTGGGGAAGAGGCTGCTTGCTTTACCATTAACAGGATTCCTTCTGAGGTTTTTGTTTGTTTACTCTGTGGCCAAGCATTTAACTGGATGACATAGGGTTAAGGTTCTCCCTGAGCCCATCCTGCAAAGGCAGTAACGTAGAGTACAATCAGAAGTATCTGTTCTCATTTTCTTCCTTAGTTTATTTTAAAAATGGGGCCATTGGTTCTGCAACAATAATGACTCTACAGGGGCATTCATTCATTGATTCATTCCTTTGCCAAACATGTAGCGTCTGGTACGAGAAACATAAAGACGGAAATAATCATGGTCCTTTGATTACGTCAAGGACAGCGGAGGAAAAAAGAACATGAAAAGAACACCCCAATGCAGCATGAAACTATGATTAGGAACCCCACGAAGAGAAGAAGATAGGCTCTGAGTTTTCAAGGGACCAGCCACACCTGATTATCAACTCTGGCCCTCAGCCATCCAATTTGCTCATCTAACAAGTAACCACTGATGTTTGAGACCCTCCCGGTTACAAACACAAAGATATGCAGCATGAATCATGCCCCTGGGAGCTCTTCCCTTTTGAAGGAAACCAGGTGGCTGAGACCATCACATATTCAAGTTGAGACAAAGAGATGGACCTTTCCTCATCTCTGTCTCAACCATGCAAAGCCTCAGTGTTGGGTGGTATTATCGAGGCCCGGCTCCACGTCTGATGTATGACTCCCCTTGATTGAATTCCATCCAGCACACACACCCCTACCCCCACCAGCTCAAGTTTTCTCGGCTCTTAAGGTGGGCAATTTTAGCTGAGGCAACTTTAGGTGATAGAAAGGTCACCATCTGATACAAGGTCTGTCCAGAAAGTATCCAGTCACGTAGCATAGAAAAGAGAGACATTTATTGAAGAAGATACATGGTATGTAGGACAATGACGCCTCAGTCCCCTTCAAAGTAGGCACCTTAGGACCTCACACAGTTCTCCCAATCACCATCAGTTACCTCATCAACAGTCTGAAATCTCTTCCCTTTCAAAGGTGATTTTAGTTTTGGGAAAAGCTGGAAGTCACAGGGCACCAAATCTGGGGTGTAGGGGGGCTGAGTCACCTGAGTGATTTGATGTTTCACCAAAAAACTTTGCATGAAACATGATGGATGGGCAGGTACATTGTTGTGATGAAGCTGCCAATCACCAGTTGCCCGTAGCTGCAGCCTTCAGAATCATCTGAATAGTTTCCGGGGAGGAGTGTTCAAGTTTAACACAAAATTTGATGCAGATTCATTGTCCTACTTAGTCAGTTTGAATGTGACAGCCACACAGTGCCCATGCTCACTCAATAGCGTCTACTGTCCCCACTGACTAGTACAGTGAAGTTGTCATTGTTCACACATGCGCACTCCAGTCCACTCTCCTTGGCTGCCAGGTTACAATGATGTTGTGCAAACTGTTCTCATTATATTAACAATGGTTGGGCTTTTTCTAGATAGACTTCATAAGCCAAATTTACAACCATATAGAGTGCATTTTTTTGTACATTTTACATTTTTTGTTTTTTACATTCCCATATACCCCTTTGGGTCTAATGAAGCCAAGGATCTCATTCTCAGAAAAAATGTTTTCTAAATTCAGAAATACATAACATTACATGGGAAACTACATCCATTATGTGTATATATTACACAGAAAAAGGTAAATATACCAATATATTTGAAAATAAAAGTGTAATGTAGAGTTATATGGTCTTCTTTATAACATCATAAGAATAAGATCTAGAAGCATAAGTTTGGAGTGGTGATCCATGTAAGTGATATGGTGAGACATCTGTATCAACTGTAATGGGATAGGGAAGCAGCTCTGATTTCCATTGGTGACAGGGCCACAATTCTGCTAATATTACCGTGATGTGTTGCTCACACTCATAACTAAAGGGAATGTGAAATTTCAGTTACAAAGTCATCAAAGTAAAGATGCAATTATTTTTTCCATCTACATTGGTAGATTCCCCTGAATTCTCATAGACTCCTTCAAGGTTTTAAAAAAAAAATAACAAAAAACTTCCATTATAGAGATTTTTTAAAATCTGTTTTTTGCAACCCATTGAGCTGTGATTTTCAAGCTTTTGCATCTTATGGCACACATAAACTAATTACTAAAATTCTTCAGCACAGCAAAAAATATATTTTTTGCCAATCCCACAAGAAAAATAAGTATAATTTTGATTCATTCACACCAGACGGCTATTGTGTTGGCTGTTGTCCTTTTTTTTAATTTGACAATCTAAGAGAAAAGGAGTCAATGACTATTATTATTATTACCCTGACTGGTGTGGCTTAGTGGTTTGGGCATCCTCCCGCAGAGTGAAGGTCACCAGTTTGATTCCTAGTTGGGGGAGAGCCAATCGATGTATCCCTTGCACATCAATGTTTCTCTCCCTCTCTTTCTCCTCCCCTTCTCCTCTCTCTGTAAATAAATAAAATCTTTTTTCTTTAGAAAGAGACAATTTATTTGATTTTTTTTTTAAAACGACACTTCGCTTTCTTACTGAAGTTGTCGTCTTAAACAGGGATGGGTAATACAAGGGATCCATAACACAGGGCTGAAAGAAAAGCATTTTTCCAGGACAAATAAATGACTGAGTGTCTCATTTAACTTACACAAAATATATGCCTTTCGGCAGGTAAGGACAGCGTCGGATCTTAGCTCTAAATAGCTATATCTAAATGAGATGTAGTTGGATCTTGATAGAGCCACCATTAATTAAGTACCAGTTCTGTGCTGGGAATATTTTTTATGTGAAAAAAAAATGGGCTCGCCCTGGCTGGTATGGCTCAATGGACTGAGTACCGGCCTGTGAACCAAAGGGTTGCATGTTTGATTCCTAGTCAGGACACATGCCTAGGTTGAGGGCCAGGTTCCCAGTACAGGGTGCACAAGAGGCAACCACACACTGATGTTTCTCTCCCTCTCTTTCTCCCTCCCTTCCCCTCTGTCTAAAAATAAATAAAATCTTTTTTTTTTAAAAAAGAAATAGATTCTTTCCTAGAGAGAACTAAAATTTCATGAAAGATATAAATACATTACAAAAATAATCATACAAGGAAGACTAAAACCATGCTATCCTGGAGGGGAA
>VMDR010022954.1:0-15897 GCA_007922815.1 Macrotus californicus | reverse complement strand
TCATGGTCAGTGTTCACATAACAAGGTGAATTTAATCTCCTAGCTGAATTTTACTGACTGCCACTGGGGAAGTAGGCAAGGGCAGAAGCTCTTTCTAACCTTTGCTGTTCTAATAACTATAGTCTTGGAATTATTTCCTGAATAAATTACGTGGTAAACAAGTTATCTTCAGTTTTAGGCTATCAAGGAGACTGAGAAATTCCTAAGTGTTTTCATTTGTTTTCCCAGGGCAATGGTTTTCAGCTGAAACCACCACTGTCATTTCCGATCACTGAGCTCAAAGAAGTTAAAAGAGACAAGAACAGTGTCAATGACATTTTGGCATTCAACAAGAAGCCATTAGAAATCCTTGAAAGTGCATATTAATTTTCCTATTGATTCTAGGAAATAGCACTTGAAAAGAAATCTCCATCCAGGAGAATTAAAGAAACACTCACACCTCTTCATCTGTGGCCTCCTCATTGGCTGCAGATCTAGGATTGAGGGAACATGCTGGAAGCAGCCGGCAGGGTCTCGTGACTCACAGACACGTGATGCAGAACTCTGCTTGGGAGCACAGACGGTGGGTACAGGCCTCACCTGTTCACCGACTTTGTTCTGAGGTTTCACATGTATCACCCACTCGTTGGTGGCAAACGATGCCATTTGCATTTTTTCAACAAATGCTTGTAGGTTCAAAGTAACTTTGAAAAAGGAAAGAGAACAAACCTTCGAATCAAATAATTTGTGCAACAGCAGCCTGAGTGTGAAGGGTTTTCCTTTAGGGTTGCTCTAGGTGTCAGTTCTTACCGTCTTTGTGCCTCGAAATGGAGTTTTCCTGCAACAAACTGGTGCAGCTCTGTTCCTAGAGATGCTGAATCGTCGACCCGATGGTCCCACTTCCAGCAGGGAGGCAGAAGAGATTTTACTTTTCATTGTGCAACTTTGATATATTGTTTGAGTTACTCCATGCTTATACAGATTTTTTTTTTCTATTTTAAAACTTAATTTGAAAAGTGTTTGTGCTCAATATGGCCTTTCCTGGTCAAACCTCACCGCTAGTGGTTATAGGTCTTCTAGGTACTCAAAATACCTACCCGACCAAAACAAACATCTCTGTGTGGTTTTCAATGTATTGGACTGGCGTTCTAAATTCTTAGGATTAAAAAATGGATTTGAAAGTCTGCCTCTGCCAATACATGAAGTTAGACAAGTTCTATAACCTCTCTGAGACTCAAATTGATCAACTGTGTAATGGGTACTTTAATTCTGGGCTTAGTTCTCAAGATTGAGTAGGTATTAAATTGTATGCTGCATGTAGATCAGTTTTCTGTAGTTGGTGTTCAATAATTGTTTCGAGCCATTGTCCACCCTCACCCCCATTCCCACTCCAACAATAAAAGGTAGTTTATGAATTCACTTATTCATATCATTTTTTCCTGCACCTATATGACACTTTTAGTTACAAAAGTAGAAAATATACAAACACTTCCCGAACAGAGTATCCCAGTCTGAACCCAAAGGCAAATAGGAGGTACCATACAAGATTTTTTCCAGTTAGCAAATGCTCTCTGATTTTTTTCTGTTAGCTTTTCTTCATCATCTGCCGTTTGTATACCCACCTTTCTTCACTGGTGTTTGTTTACATATAACCTCAGCCTTTACAGCTTCACAAAACCCAAGTAATGCTTCAGTGGGTGGCGTGTTTTTAGATAGGGGACAGATGGATTTGGGGCATGAATGAGTCTTTGTTTTTTGTTGTTGATGCCTGCCAGGTGGATTCACAGTCCAGGGACTGAAATTAAACAAGGAAACAGATAGCTTATACTATTATAATGTGTGGCCTGTGTCTGTGTCTTTATAGTTTTCCCAAATATTTTACCTCATTGAACAAGTTTTGATATTGTTATTTAGCATTCTCCTGCCTGCTCTGGAGAGGGTCTTGGACTCCCTTGTGGCCATCACCTGGACACTTGTTAGAAATCCAGAACTTGCCCGGGGTTGAGTAGCTCAATTGGTTAGAGCGTGCTCCTGATAAGCCAAGTTTGCTGATTTTATGCCAGGTCAGGGCACATACAAGAAGCAACCAATGATTGCATAAATAAGTGGAACAACAAGTCAGTCTCTCTCTCTCCAAAATTAAAAAAAAAAAATCCAGAATTTCAGCTGTCCCCATGCCAACTGCAGAATCAGAATCTGCATTTCAATAACATCCCCACATGTGGTTTTTACTTTTGTTCTGGGCATTACAAAAACAATAAAGTCGCCAGGCCCTTGTATGCATAGTCCCATAGAGCCATTTCTCCTGTCCCCCTTAGGAAAGGCCTGAGTCATCGGGGAGCTAGACTCCTTGGTCCCTGGTGAGTGGCCCTTCTCCTGTTTCCCACAGTTGTTCCTGCTAAACGTTTGAGATTGCATCTGACAGAGCCTGCGACTTTGTCCTTTGGTGGAATCAGATTTCTGGTCATGGGTCGGATCACTGCTTGAGCCAGTTTCTTCCTCCACACCTGGTCAACTCTCCAGGGAATCATGGGAGCACATGCAGATTTCGGCAGGCCCAGCTGCCTGTGTTGGTAGTAATGAGAGCAGTGGAGAATTGTCTTCCGGATTTTAGGAAATGATTAACTTTTTAAAAATGATTTTATTTATTTTTTTAGAGAGAGGGGAAGGGAGGGAGGGAAAGAGGGAGAGAAACATTGATTGGTTGGCTCTCACACACCCCCCACCGGGGACCTGGCCTGCAACTCAGGCAAGTGCCTGACTCGAACCAAACCGTCAACCTTTCAGTTCACAGGCCAACGCTGAATCCACGGAGCCACACCAGACAGGGCTCAGTGATTAACTTTTGAAGGCAACTCTTTTACAGCTAGCACAAGCGTTTGAGTGTATGAGGTATGTGTGTGTAGGGCATAGAAAACCTGTTTTAAGTGTTTCCACACAAAGTTACACTTCCCTTTTCTTATCAATCAATGTCCCAGTTCCAAAGGGTTATGACTATCAAGTCAGTAGTAATATGAGTAAATTCCAGGGATCTTCTATACACCATAGTGCGTATGTTGTTAACCATAAGTGTTATGTCTTTAAAAATGTGTTGATAAGGTAGATCTGTTACCACAAGACAAAAAGGCATGGTGTGGTGAGGGAGACTGAAGAAAACTTTTGGAGGAGATAGATATGTTTATTATCTGGATTGTGGTGGTGATAACACGAGTGTTTACATATGTCCAAACTCACCAAATTGTGCACATTCATTATGTGTAGTTTTTTTGTATGCCAATTATACTTCAACAAAGCTGGAGGAAAAAAGAGTAGTTCTGTCCTCTCAGAAATCTCCCAATTGTCGTAGGGGGGAAGTGGGTATGCCTTCTGCCTGATGCTGCCCTGTGGTGACCTAGGCGCTGACTAAACACTTATGTAGCCTCTGGGAATCCACACACCAGTTCCCTGGGATGTGCCCGAGGAATCAGCAATCTGATTGCAGTTATGTCCGTAGGCTACATTGCTCAAAGAGGAAGCTTCAGGTTACAATTTCTACTGAGTTCCTATGGGCAGGGCTCATTTAATATTACTAAGAGTGAGGGCATATCACTACATATGTTGGAAACCTGTTTTTAGCGGGTCTCATCAAGAACTTCACAATGGTTTGGATGGTTATTGAATGCTTATGCTCAACAGACTCGCCCTCTCTTAAATGTCAGTTCCTCATTTCAAATGACTGCTCAGACTGCCACTTGAAAGACCATCTCCAACTACTAACCCCAAATGCTGCATAAATCAACTCATTTTTCTCCCTCCGCCAAAAAAAAGTATCACTTCCTCTGGATTCCCCATTTCTGTTCCCATTTCTTTAAATAAGTCCTTTTTATACTCTCTCAGGCTCAGCATTATATTTAATTACTCCTTAAATCATTTTTATAGAAGTTTAAAAGGTTTAATTTTTGTAAGACTATCCCATGGAACCAGAACTATTCCCTTTTTGGCATCACGCCTGTCATCTCTGCAGGTACCAGCAGTGGAACTGTGGTCCTTGGCTCTGGAGTTCAGCCCAAATGCTTAGCCTTATTCAAGTGATGCATAATTGAAAGCGAGTCTTTTGTGCTTATTTTAGTTCGGTGGTCCCAGTGGGGGACCACTGTTTTAGTTAACTAGTTACACTAACAAATGGATAAGTAACAAATGGGAGCAAAATGCAAGCCAAAGGAAATATTTAAGAGTAAAGATTACTTTTTACCCATCAATCTCACCAAAAATAATAAAAAAAATATAAAACTAAATTCTAGTACCTATCAAGGACTGCTTCACCTATGTTCATCCTCAACTAAACCAAATAGAAAACATTTATTCCACCAAGTAATGGAGTGGTTACCCTGCCTGGTCAGTGACCAACTGCATCAGCATCATTGCAGATCTTGTTATTTTTATTTTAGTCGGCTTCATTTTGCCCTATACCATTTAAAAAATTATTTGGTTGTGGATAACCAACGTGTGCAAAGTACCAATTTCAATAACTACAAAGGATGTGCAACAAATATGAAGTGTCCCTCCCATCGCATCCTCAGCCACTCAATTCCCCTTCCCAGCTGCACCCGCTGTACCAGCTTCTCATATTTTCTCCCAGAAACATGCTTTGTTTGTAGTAGATATCTTGGTTAGTTTGTTTAATATCCAATCTCAATCTCCTGCTGGTATGCCTTCTTTTTGTGTTGCAGAGGATAGAGAGCTGAAAACCTAACATCTTCCAGATTCCATTATAACCAGAGTTCCTGAGTGATTTAGGTTCCTCTAAAAAGAGAGACTTGTATGACACTTGATTTTGAAATTGAGCTAGGTGAGGAGAGAGACAGGGCAAGAGGCAACCATTTTGCTGGTGTGGTTCACGGCGGAGGCTGCAAGATTCAGCTGTGCAGGACTGGGTCCCCAGTTTAACAGGGGCAGCTTCCTAATCGCAGTGGAGCTGATAGCTTTTACAGACAACAACCCCACCCACAGCTTCCAGATTCCATAGACATCTGCCTGATTGTATATGTCAGCTCTCTGGTGGCCTAGTTCTGCACTGTGTTCTTTGGGGATGACTCCTGGGAGTTTAGCGAAGTCTTCATTATTCAACCAATGGTTCTAATGCCATTGAAATAGGTTATCTTCTTCTTAACTAGCTAGAGAAGATTATGCTCTCTGCAACTGAATCTTGATTTATAAAATGAATGTAAATATGTGTGCTACAGTAGGCAGAATAATGGCCCCTCCAAAGTGTCCATGTCCCAAGCTTTGGGACCTTGTATAGGCTACATTTCGTGGCCAAAGGGAATTAGATGAAATTAATGTTGCTAATCAATTGATGATAAAATAGGGCGAGTATGTAATTATATTAATTCATTAATTTCAAATATTTTATTTATTTAATTTTAGAGAGAGGGAAGGGAGGGAGAAAGAGAGGAAGAGAAACATCTATGTGAGAGAGAAATATTGATCAGTTGCTTCTCCTACATGCTGCAACAGGGTCTGTACCTACAACCCAAGCATGTGCTCTGACCAGGATTGAACCGAGGAAACTTCGCTTTGCAGTACGATGCCCAACCAACTGAGCCACACCGGTCAGGGCTATTTATTTATATTTTAAGTCCTCACCTGAGAATACCTTTATTGACCTTAGAGTGAAACCATGAGGGGTGGGTGATGGGGGGAGAGAAAGGAAGATCAATCAGTTGTTTCCTGTAAAAGCCCGAACTGGGGATCAAATCTGCAACTTTTTGGTGTATGGGATGACACTCCAACTAACTGAGTCACCCAGCCAGAGCTAGGGAGAATATTTTAAGTTAATCCGTGGGCCCATTGTAATTACAGTGATCCTTAAAAGTGAAAGAGAGAGGCAGAAAAAAAGAGTCAGGCCTGGCTGATGTGGCTTAGTGCATTGAGTGCCCACCTATGAACCAAAGGGTCGCTGGTTCGATTCCCAGTCAGGGCACATGCCTGGGTTGCAGGCCCCGTCTCCATGAGGGGCCACGTAAGAGGCAATCATACATTGATGTTTCTCTCCCTCTTTCTCCCTCCTTTCCCCTCTCTCTAAAAATAAATAAATAAAATCTTTAATTAAAAAAAAGAGTCAGAAGGAAGTATAACTACTGAGAAATGATCAGAGAGATGCCAAGTTGCTAGATTTAAGGATAGAGAAAGGAGCCACTAGTCAAGGAGTATGGCTTCTGGAGGCTGGAAAATGCAATGAACTATATTGAGAGTAAAAATAAATATCAAGAAAGACTTTGGGAAGAACACTGTATCCTTTTTGTGCCATTAATGTTTATGGTTTTAAATAACAATAGAAGAAAAAAGAAATGGTCTTTTTTTATTTCAATTTTTGTAGAAGTATTAGAAATGTTGGCTTTCATAGCATTAAAGAAAATAATGTTTATAAAGTATATTAATTTTTAGTTATTTATTTACAATTAAATAATTGATCTTTCAAGAAAAATTCTTCTTTAGGAATTCTTTCCATTGTGTGATAAGAAATTAAAGGCAGGATGTCAATCCACCATTTCGGTGTTCCATGGAGAGGAAAAACTTCAAAATCACATACAATAATATTCACATTAAATTATCTTCATTCAGACATAGTAAACACTCTGAAGAAATGAAAAGAGAGAAAACAATGAGAAACAACAAACATAATCTACCACTTATCAAACAATGAAACAAGATTTTTAAAAAATGCTCTGCAACAGGTACACCGAGGGGGGGGGGCGGGAAATGGCTCAAATGAAAGAACAGATCAAAGCTCCAGAAAAAATACAACTAAGCAATGAAGAGATAGCCAACCTATCAGATGCACAGTTCAAAACACTGGTAATCAGGATGTTCACAGAATTAGTTGAATATGGTCACAAATGAGAGGAAAAAATGAAGGCTATGAAAAGTGAAATAAAGGAAAATGTACAGGGAACCAACAGCGACAGGAAGGAAACTGGGACTCAAATCAATGGTGTGGAGCAGAACGAAGAAACATTCAACCAGAACACAATGAAGAAACAAGAATTCAAATTAAAATAAATGAGAAGAGGCTTAGGAACCTCCAGGACATCTTTAAACGTTCCAACATCCGAATCATAGGGGTGCCAGAAGGAGAAGAAAAAGACCAAAAAATTGAAAACTTCTTTGAAAAAATAATGAAGAACTTCTCCAACCTGGCAAAGGAAATAGACTTCCAGGAAGTCCAGGAAGCTCAGAGAGTCCCAAAGAGGTTGGACCCAAGGAGGAACACACCAGGCACATCATAATTACATTAGCCAAGATTAAAGATAAGAAGAGAATCTTAAAAACAGCAAGAGAAAAGGAGACAGTTACCTACAAAGGAGTTCCTCTAAGGCTATCAGCTGATTTCTCTAAAGAAACCTTGCAGGCAAGAAGGGGCTGGAAAGAAGTATTCCAAGTCATGAAAGGCAAGGACCTACATCCAAGATGACTCTATCCAGCAAAGCTATCATTTAGAATGGACGGGCAGATAAAGTGCTTCCCAGATAAGGTCAAGTTCAAGGAGTTCATCATCACCAAGCCCTTATTATATGAAATGTTAAAGGGACTGACCTAAGAAAAAGAAGATCAAAAATAGGAACAGTAAAATGACAACAAACTCACAGGTATTAACAACTGAACCTAAAAACAAAAACAAAAACAATCTGAGCAAAGAACTAGAACAGGAACAGAATCACAGAAATGGAGATCACATGCAGGGTTATCAGTGGGGAGAGGGTAGAATGGGAGAAAAGGTACAGGGAATAAGTAGAGTAAATAGTAGGAAGAAAATAGACAGGGGGAGGTTAAGAATAGTATAGGAAATGTAGAAGCCAAAGAACTCATATATATGACCCATGGACATGAACTAAAGAGGGGGAATGAGGGTGGGAAGGGGTGTGTAGGGCGGGGGGGGAATAAAGGGGGGAAATGGGACGACTGAAAAAAAATGCTCTGAGAAGATAATCCGATACACTTTAAACCCAGGAAAACACTGCCCTGGTCAATCACCACTGGAGAAGGAGGGAGAAGTCTTGAAAACTCGGTGGTCGGCTAAAAGTAGCTTTCCCCATTCACTGACTGCTGTTCAATCGATTGTATATGTAGCATCACAAAATTTGCACAGTAATGACTATAGGAGCAACTGAGCAGGCAAGGGCATTATGAATTATTGTTCTTGCTCTATAAGGCCAAGTTTAAGAACTTGACCTCTAAAATTTTAAATAAAATAATAATTTTTAATGAAAAGTTCACATTTTCTCTTGTATGGCAGAATTTCCATCTCTGAGGCTGATAGCCAACTCTGATCACGAGTTCCAATAAGGATTGATTTTAATACTCAATCAGTTGGAATTTAGTTAAAATACGTGTTTGGTGTACTTTTCCTGCTCAGCCAGGCTGGGGAACCACTTATGCACAATGTTTACATGTGCCAAGTCCTGGCTAAACTGGCAATTGAAAGATAAGTACCTGCACGGTTACGCAAGACGACTTATTAACTATGTTACCTGGCCCAGAGCTTGTTTTTGATATTGACTCATTCTTTTTTTTTTTTAGGTTAATGTAGTTATTTTATTTTGTTTTATTTCTTTTCAGAGGGGAAGGGAGAAAGAGGGAGAGAAACATCAATGTGTGGTTGCCTCTCATGCGCCCCGCCACTGGAGACCCGGTCTGCAACCCAGGCATGTGCCCCAACTGGGAGACTGGGAATCAAACCAGCGACCCCCTGCTTCACAGGCCAGCACTCAGTCCACTGAGCCACACCAGCCAGGGCGGCTCATTCTTTCTTGCAGGACCCAGGCCGTTTCGTAAACATTTAAAGCAGTTTATATTCTAAGGCTGTATAATCAGGGTGAGGGAGGTTCTTTAGCACAATTTTACATTAACATATTAAGAAACAGTGAAATATTAACACAGGTATAGATAGATCAAAGTCCAGAAATTGATGAAGTGTGTGCAGAATTAAGATCTGATAAAGGTGGCATTGCAAATTCATATGAGAAATACAGATTACTGCTCTCAAACATTGTGAATAGCTAGTCACTGAAGGGAAATGAACCTGAATTTCAGTCTTACTCTGTCTACCCTAAATTAAATCCAGATATAGCATTTTAAATATAAAAAGTGAAATTGTAACACGACTAGAAAATTATAGTTTGTAAAAATTCAGCAAGCTGTACACCTATGATAAATACTTTTGCAATTGTATATTATTTATCAAAAAAAACTTTTAAATTAGTTTAAAAGTGTAACTACTAGCTACCTTAAACTTTCTGAAAGGCATAAAAAAAAAGCACCATAAAAATGTTTAAAAAAATCAAACTGGGAAAACATATGTGTAACACTTTGGACAGACTCTATCAGGAAAAGATTTCTCTAAATATCTGAAACAGAGAGAATTCAACACAGGAATGTTCTTAGTGGCGAATGAGGATGCGAGAAGCTGAAAAGACGATAGTAGCCATCTCAGAAGTTATCAAAAACTGGAGGGAAAAGGGGAAGAATGTGGTGTCCCCTGCACCCAGGGGCCAGGGTCACCTAGCTGAAGCAAAAACCAGGCAGGCCTCTGGTAGAAGCAGAAACCATAGGGCAGGGGTGTCAAACTCATATTCATCGGGGACCACACCAGCCTCGAGGTTGCCTTCAAGGGGCCGAATGTAACTTTAGGACTGTATAAATGTAACTATTCCATAACTGTTAAGCAAGAACTCGGCGCTACCACTCTGTAGAAATAAGGCAGAGGGCCGGATTCAGCCTGCAGGCCTTGTGTTTGCCACCTGAGACATGCCGAATAAATAGATGGTGGATGCAAGATACATTGTTTAAAGTAGGAGGGGCAGGTATGGTGGTAGTGGAGATGGATTATCTCTTCCTCCAGGCCTGTATTCATTCCTGTTGCTTCTGTAAGAAATCACCACAAAGAAAGTGATTTAAAGCAATACAGATTTACTATTGTACAGTTCTGATGTTCAGAAGTCTGACATAGCCTCAGTGAGCTGAAATCAGGATGCCAAGTAGCACTGCATTTCTTTCTGGAGGGTCTAGAAGAGAAACTGTTTCCTTGGCTTTTCTAGCTTCTAGAGGCGACCTGCCTTGGGTTGTGGCCCTTTTCCTTAATTCTCAAAGCCAGTAATGACTGGTAGAGTCCTTCTCATACTGCCATCTCTCTGGGTCTCCTGCTCTGCCTCTCTCTTCCACTTTTAAGGATCCTCGTGATTACATTGGACCCACATGGATAACCCGGGATGGTCTCCTTATTTTAAGGTGAGCTGATTTGCAAACATAATTCCACCTGTAACCCAGTTTCCTTTTGCCATGTAATACATGTTCCCAGGTTTCAGGGATGAGGGCCTAGGTATCTCTGAGGAGCCATTATTTAGCCTTCCACACATTACTGTCTTCTGCCAGTGCCTCTCATTTTCCAAACTCAGCTGGAAGCCAGCTGGTGGGGAAAAACAATCCGCAGGGGCTAGCACCCCATGCCCACCCTTTCCTGCACACGCAGGGCAGGGGTGGGGGGAGGAAAGGAGAAATTATTTAACTTTAAGTGGACGCCCAGAAAAATGACTAATATCCCTAGAGTGAAGAGTTCTTAGAAATTAATAGAAAACGATCATTAACAAAATAGAAAAATGAGCCAGGGAGATGGGTTTGCAGGCTGGCAATTTTTAGACAAAGAAATAAAAATAGTGAATCTACAAAGGCTCTCCAGCTTCCTTAACATAAATAGAAACAATGAGCTATAACATTTCTCCTACCATACAAACTAAAATCAAAAGATTGCTAATACTCAATTTTGGTAACAGTGTACGCCATTTTATTGCCCTTTATTGTGCTTCACGGATTACACCCCCCCTTTTTTTTTAACAAATGGAAGGCAAGACAAAATAATTAGGACTCGTTTTATTGTGATACTTGTTTTATTGCAGTGAGCTGGAACCAAAGCCACACTATCTCTGAAGTATACCTGTAACTGGTACACCACCTTTGGATGGCCTGTGATCTAGCAATTCTATTTCTACGAAAAGTTTCACACAAGTGTGCAAAAATATACATACAAAGATATTGACTGAGGCAGCGTTTATGAAACCAAAAATTAAACAACTTGAAAATAGTTCAAATTGTCCATTATGGGTTTGGTTGATCCTGGTTCAGAGCAGCAATGGGATGCATCATTTGAAGCAATGACTTGATATGGAAATAAATGCATTGCTATGAAAATATATCTGTTGATAAACGGAAAAGAACAGAGCAATATGTATAGCATAATTATGAGTCATTTACATATAAGAACATGAATAAAAATTCTGGTTAATATGAAACCAGTTAATAGTGGTTGTTCTGACATGTGGGATTCTTTGAGGCTTTCATGTTTTACTTGACATGATTCTATAGTGTTTGAATTTAGCATAACAGGCATTTTTTACATAATCAGAAGAAAAGCATAAGAATGTGGATATAATTAATAGGTAATATGGGTTTAAGAATAGGGCAATTTTCTACTTATACTGGATATCTGATTTCAATTTAACACTTTATTAAAAAATTCATCCTAAGGGGTGTGCAGGGCGGGCGGGGGTGGTGGGGAGGAGATGGGACAACTGTAATAGTATAATCAATAAAATATATTTTAAAAAAAAGAAAAAAAATTCATTCTGAGTCAGGGTGAAAAATTCTCCTCCCCAAATGAATGAATGAATGAGTAAATAGATATTTTCTCTCAGGCCTTTTGTAGTCTGACATTTCTCTCAATAAATTTGTTTAGAGAGTTCCTCTTTCTCAGGGTTCTCCCCTCACAAATGAAACTGTCCCGATGTGCTTTCAATTCCTGTCTCTAAAAAGTGTCTGCCAGGAAGTTCTTTCCCTTTCACTTGGTTTAAGTGATATTCAAACAGACCCATCAATTCACACTTTCATTTGGGAAACATCTGTATTGAACTTATATTAGAAATGTGAATTCCTCTAAGGCTGTTTTTCTTGGTACAGTGTCACTTCCTTGGGCCTTGGAATCCTCATGATTTTATAACAAAACTCCATTGCGTGGTGATCATATCTTTCTCTTTTGTAAATGTTTTATTTAATTATTTAATTGTTTAATCGTATTCTGAAACATGGAACTTCTCTCCAAATCCTGGGTTCTTCTTTCTTATCTGATTTGAGGTAAAACCGTGTACACACGGGTAAGTGACTAATTTCCTAACCAGTAGACCATGACTTTTTAATATATTTTCTGCACAAACTTGAAGTGTTGTAATAGCTTGGACTTCTTCATTCTTTACATACCTTTTAGGGGCGCGAGGTAAGGTTTGAAGAATAAGGTGGTGGTTCCATGGTGGAAAGAGAACATGAGCATGAGGTGGGGCTGATGAAACCCAAGCTTCACCTACCAGGAGTGGCCGCTCTGCTATGGACTCGAGGGTAGATAAGACTTAAAATACCTTTCTTACTACCAGTGTTTGTTTCACTATTCCCTCCTACCACATAATTGTTAGAAAAATGATGACCTTGTAGCAAATGAATGCATTTACTCTAAATATATACTTCTTCAGCTTTTTTGAGATGACATTTCTAAGAAAATTCAGGTATATAAAAACTAACTTGTAACTTACTTACTTGCTTAAGAAAGTCTGTCTTCACTGCAAAAGATAAGGGGCCATTTAGTTACCATATGTCTTAGATAATCACATCTTGGCTAATCACCAAGCGTTTACCACAAGGTGAGAAGTAATTCATTTATAAGACAACATTCATAGGAAGAATCTGGCCTAAACACTAAAATAATCATTCTTTGATTTGAAATCTTGAGGACAATGAGAAATAATTTTATAGGGTCTTTCTACTGTTCAATGCAGTATATAATTATCGAGAGCCTCCTATGTGTTAGACTAGCAAAAATGCAAACATGGGGAGGCATCGTCCCAATTTTCAAAGCCATCACCAGCATGACAGGAAGTGAAATGTGTATGATAATGACTGTATTACAAAAGAAAATACATCAAATGTCCTGGGAGAGGTATAAACACAGTGTTTGTGAGGAAGGAGATACATGTTTAAGAAAAAAGTTGTGAAGGAGATGGTGTGTGAGAAGTAATACAGATGATTTATATTGTATACTTGGGAAATACAACTTTCTCCTTTAGATCATAAACTCCATGTGTGTAGTGACCAGGTCTCCTTTATTCCTTCTCTACACCCACCTACACCAGCACCTTCTATAATGCCTGGCAAAGAGTAGGTCCTCAATGAGTGCTTAAAGTGGGAAAGAAATTAGCATCAAGTATCTACTCTGTGTTAGGCCTTTTCCTGGTTGATCTTTATAACAAACTACTGAAGCATTCCTTTAGATGCTCCTCCTAACCCTGTCTTTCTTACCCACCTTCTCTTTAAACAAAAGGAAAAAAATAATCGTGGCTCAAGGAGGAAATTGATGAGATCGGCTGGAACATTAGCTGTAGAATTAGTCCTGTGTTCAAGCACAGGCTCTGCCACTTGATAATTATGCGATCTTAGGCAAAGTAATTACTGGTTTCAGTTTCCTGCTCTTTAAAATGGGGATGGTAATACCATGACTCATAGAATTGTCATGAGAATCACATTGGATGAAGTCTTTGAAGTGTGTAGGTCAGTGCCCAAGACTTAAAATGGGCAGATGGTGTTAGCTGTTAATCACATTGTTGTTGTTACTAATACGAAGCAAGAAATAGTATTACCTACTTCACTGAGTTATTCTAAGGAATACATTGAGATTACATGCTATTAATGTGTAAAAACCTCTGTCACCTTATGATAGACTCAATGAGGTCCAAGATAATTCTGTGAAAAGATTTGAGGTGGTGAGGCAGAGTTAGGAGATCAAAGAGGCAATGTGTGTGGAGTTTACTAGGCTGGGCAAACTGGATCGACGATCAAAGGACAGGGCTAAAGAATAACAAGAGACATGCTACAAAAAGACAGAGAAAAAGGGTGAGAAGGAAGAATGAAAAACGGAGGAGGGTACAGTTTAGGAAATTAAGAGTGAAGAGGAGCTAGCCCAAGGATACAGTTGTGAGGGTCTAAATAAGATAGGACTGTTGAGAGAAAAAAAAGGGGACGTTGTCCACACTGAAGATGAATCAATTGTGTCAAGCGGCAGGCAGACAGAGTGTGTGCGAGATCATTTAGAATGACTCAGTTTAGCTAGTTGTAAACTGGGGGTCTTTGTATAAGCCTCAGGAGTAAGGAGGTTGCACTGTACTTACCGTGTTTACTTGGATTCACTCTCAGACATTTAAGCAGATGTGAGACAAGGCAAAGTTGGGTCAGGAGGTGGGGACCGACAAGGAGGTTGAGGAGATGGGATTGTGAGCCACATATACAGTGTGGTACACTTGTGGGAACGGCCAGATGTGCCCCGGAAACCAGATGAACGGAATGTGAAGTCTCAGGAATGTGCAGAGAGGAACGCCTTGGTTTATGAGCTGCTTTTGCTTTGGCAGGCATTTAATTCTTGGCATCAGAATAGTGTCAGAGCAGGCAGTTTAAAAGCTCCAGTGTCAGACGGGACATAACCCACATTGTCATCTGTGCAGTTAAGGAAGTTACAGGAATTTGTAAGTTTCTACTTCTTGTTTCAGAAACAGAAATATAACAATTCGATGAGTGTCTTTTAGTGCCACATTAGACCAGATGTAGAGATGGGAGTGCCCAAGGGATAATGATCATAGATGGAATCCTCTGTTACAGAGTGTTCCCTTGGGTACTATTTAAATTTTTTTCTTCTTGTCACTTGTACAAATTCGCAAGTGAAGAAAACACAGATTACTAATATTGTTGTTTTCAAAAAGCCTACTTTGTGGTAGAGTAACTTGTGATATGTACAACCATCTTCTGACTATTGGGGAATAGGTCATTGTATTTAATGCTTAAAATTTGGAAAGTGATCTAGATAAGAATGCTGCAAATTCATTAATAAAATGAGAACACGCCCAGTTTAGTGGCCTGTGCCATGATGATTCTACATGCAGACTCTCTGCAATAAGGTGAATTTTACTTATTGGTAAATAAGCATAAGTTTGTAACGGTTAAACATATCTTAAACTTCTTAACTAGAAATCACATTCCTTGAAGGCAGAGTTTGCGTTTTCTGTGTTGCATCTCAGAATACACAGTGCCTGGTATATTATGTTAGTTTAAATGTTTTTATATTAGTGAAAAAATATTTACTACTTGAGACAGGTGTATGGGCGCTTAGTCGATGTTTATTGAACCAAATGTTTCATATTTAATTTTTTGAGAGGTATGAATTTTCTTTGACTGTAGACATGGTTGAAAGAGCAAGTCCATGACCTACTCCTTTCATTAATTATCTATAACTTCTAGAATAACACCTGAAATCATTCCCATAACATATGACACCCTCTGGATTAGACTCTGCTTCCCTGAGCCTGGTCCCCCAAAATACATCCTAGGGCTTTGATTCTACATCTGCCTCCTGGCTGTCTGAATCACTTCCTTGTCCATTTTGGGAAACTCCAATATATTCTCAAAGGCTCCCCATACTTCCTCTTTTGAGAGGAGGGACAGTATTTTTCTATCTCTATATTTATGACAGAGCAGGTGCTGATCTATAATGGGTGATCAGTAAACATTTGTTGAGTTGAATGAGTGTGTCTGCATGACTGGAAATTCTTTACATAATATTGTGTGCATCACTGAATTGCCTGATATTTGAAAAATGCAAATATATTTGTCATTTGGGATTACTTAAAATATCTGACACTTCAACAGACTATCTTTAACATTTTGAAAAAGTAATACTTCTTGAAAGAGACTCCCTTTGAGGGCCTGCAAGGCCCCATGACTTACCTATCATATATCAGCTCTAGAATGACACTACCATCAGAGCAAAGTGCAAATAACATTATTAAGAAGGTCCTT